>CAUDMG010002857.1:157500-462500 GCA_958450375.1 Homarus gammarus
CCCGTGCCGCTTATGTGGTGTCAGTAGCATTTTACCGAATCCAGCTGGTATGAAACGCGAGGTATAGATATGTAGATGATGTTCTTTGTCTTTGGCCTATAAACAGTGACCCATTTGAATTTTTAGACAAACTTAATAATATTGTCCCCAGTATCACGTTCAAAATTGAAAGAGAAATAAATGAATCCCTTCCATTTCTTGATATGCTTATCATGAGAAATGGCCAAAACTATAAATTCAAGGTATATAGAAAGCCCACACAGGTAGACAGTTTCATTCACTTTTTATCGAATCACCTTGAGTCTACCAAAATGTCAGTTTTTTCTGTTATGTTCTTAAGATGTCTGCGTATTTGTGACTCTGAATTTATTGACGATGAATTGAAACACATTCGTTCTATTGCACATAAACTTGGGTACCCTTCTGTGTTTGTTGATCGTTGTTTTAATAGGGCTAAAAAATCCTTTCATTCCTCTCAAACCAGACAAGTTCCTACACTTAAGAATATTTTGACTCTGCCCTATCGTAATGAATTTGTCCCGTTAGTTCGGTCCCTCAAGCTTCTAAATATTAATGTTGTTTTCAAGTATGACTCAACCATTACTAATATGTTAATAAGGAATAGCCCAAGTTTGAATGTAAATGGTAGTGTTTATTGTATTCCATGTAGCAAATGTAATTGTAATTATGTAGGTCAGACAGGAAAAACACTGCAGCTCAGAATCAAACAACATAAGTATAATATTAGAACTGCATCTGAAAGCAGTGCCTTGTTCGTTCATGTTAGGAATAATAATCACCCCATTGCTTGGGAAAAAAGCTTAGAAGTTTTCAAATCATCTTGTGTCACAGAAAGACTTCTTGTTGAAGCTAGTTTGATTAAGGAATTAAAATCAATAAACCTTAGTGATGGTCAGTTAAAAACTGATAATATGTTACATAAATTTATTTGTCAGTGGCCCAAGGTTAAAAATGCTTTAAAAACCTTTGATCTAGATGTATGATAGTTATTTTGTGGGTCCCCTTTTTTTTTTCTGACCTGACTTGACTAGTCACATCACCACCCTTCTCTTAAGCTCCTCTACGTGTGTGTTGGTGTGGGGATTAGTGGATGTCATCATTTTGACCTGACCTCATGTTTTTAGGTCACCCTGTATATTTAAGCCTCTCTCTGTCCATGTAATCCAGTTGCCTCTGAAGATGTCTTGAATAAAGACGAAAGCTAAGGTACTCCGTTGTTTCCATTTTCCCGTGTGATTTTATCAAAATATATATATATATATATATATATATATATATATATATATATATATATATATATCTATATCTATATATAGATATAGATAGATATAGATATATATATATATATATATATATATATATATATATATATATATATATATATATATATATATATCTATCTATATATAGATATAGATAGATATAGATATATATATATATATATATATATATATATATATATATATATATATATATATATATATATATATATATACAGTATTACCCCGCTTTACGCGGTTTCACTTAACGCGATCGATTTCTCATATACGCGGTGCCTCGCCAGAACCGAACTTTCACTTAATGCGGTTCATCTACTCATATACACGGTGAAGTATAATATTTTTTTTTTTATTTAGCTCATAAAATTCATACAAATTACCTGGCCAGAATATAATTTACATTGCTGGAATTCTTACAATATGATGATCATTTTGAATATAAACATCATAGATTTTACATTAGACATACAAATTTTAGATATAATGTTTACTCTGAGTAAATATGTTATCTTTTGTGCAAAATATATGACATTTATATTCAAAATATTCCTGGTTTTACAAGGAATCCAGCAATGTCAATTATATTATCCTAACTTTAATCTGAGGTATTATTTAATACTAAATGTTAAAATCTAGTTTTTTCACCCAACCTTTCTCTTGAAGGGAGGGTTGGTGGGGGGTGGGGGGAGGGTAGGGACATACCGACCATCTGGCGAGATTGGAAGAGGGGGGGGAGGCAAGGTGGGGTACTTTGATTGACAGATAGCCGTGAAGAATCTTTTTTTTTTTTTAACAGAAGATATTTGTTTTAGCTCATAAAATTCATACAAATTACCCGGCCAGAATATAATTTACATTGCTGGAATTCTTACAATTTGATGATCATTTTGAATATAAGCATCATAGATTTTGCATAAGACATACAAATTTTAGATATAATGTTTACTCTGAGTAAATATGTTTCAAGTATTGTGATAATGTATTGGCTGGAACATTAAAATGACCTTAATGACCCTGCAACTCCTTCTGCAGAAACTCTGGTGGACAGTTTTATATTATTTCAGAACGTTAAAAATATGATTCACTGTTGAGTTGAACAAACACAAAAATCGCTGGATCTCATCATAACTAACAAGGAAGGAACAGTTACCATCTACCCCTGGTTGCCACCAGCCATCTTGTGACATTTCCTTCAGATTTAAATGTCACTTGGTACGTGATGAAAGCAGACCAAGGTTCAAATGGTGTCCAGGACAGAATGGGGGAGGAATAAGGGAGCATTAAATGGCCACACTTGTTGAAAATGAAGGATGTGGAATCATCCCAGGAATCATAAAAGGGTAAAGTAAAATATCTGATGTAAAACCATACAAACAGGGCCACGACCAAGCCCATTACTTAAAGAACAACCATGATGCCTTCAACACAGTAGCAGTTGTTAAGTTTATGAAGATATCTAAAAATTTCAAGAGATGGATCACCACTAATGACCAGTGAGACAGAAAGATGAAAGTTAAGTTCCCAAACAAAACTAAGTGAGAGTGTAGAGAGCTCCAGGTGTGGGCTGTAAAGAGAGCTCCAGGCATGGGCTGTAAAGAGAGCTCCAGGTGTGGGCTGTAAAGAGAGCTCCAGGTGTGGGCTGTTAAGAGAGCTCCAGGTGTGGTGCTGTAAAGAGAGCTCCAGGCATGGGCTGTAAGGAGAGCTCCAGGCAAGGGCTGTAAGGAGAGCTCCAGGCATGGGCTGTAAGGAGAGCTCCAGGCATGGCCTGCAAGGAGAGCTCCAGGCATGGGCTGTAAAGAGAGCTCCAGGTGTGGGCTGTAAGGAGAACTCCAGGTGTGGGCTATAGAGAGCTCCAGGTGTGGGCTGTAAAGAGAGCTCCAGGTGTGGGCTGTAAGGAGAACTCCAGGTATGGGCTGTAAAGAGAGCTCCAGGTGTGGGCTGTAAGGAGAGCTCCAGGTGTAGGCTGTAAGAAGAGCTCCAGGCATGGGCTGTAAGGAGAGCTCCAGGCATGGGCTGCAAGGAGAGCTCCAGGTGTAGGCTGTAAGGAGAGCTCCAGCCATGGGCTACAAGGAGAGCTCCAGGCATGGGTTGTAAGGAGAGCTCCAGGCATGGGCTACAAGGAGAGCTCCAGGCATGGGCTGTAAAGAGAGCTCCAGGCATGGACTGTAAGTTGAGCTCCAGGTGTGGGCTGTAAAGAGCTCCAGGTGTGGGCTGTAAAGAGAGCTCCAGGCATGGGCTGTAAGTTGAGCTCCAGGTGTGGGCTGTAAAGAGAGCTCCAGGTGTGGGCTGTAAGTTGAGCTCCAGGTGTGGGCTGTAAAGAGAGCTCCAGGTGTGGGCTGTAAGGAGAGCTCCAGGTGTGGGCTGTAAGAGAGCTCCAGGTGTAGGCTGTAAAGAGAGTTCCAGGTGTGAGCTGTAAAGAGAGCTCCAGGTGTGGGCTGTAAAGAGAGCTCCAGGTGTGGGCTGTAAAGAGAGCTCCAGGTGTGAGCTGTAAAGAGAGCTCCAGGTGTGGGCTGTAAAGAGAGCTCCAGGTGTGGGCTGTAAAGAGAGCTCCAGGTGTGAGCTGTAAAGAGAGCTCCAGGTGTGGGCTGTAAAGAGAGCTCCAGGTGTGGCTGTAAATAGAGCTCCAGGAGTGGGCTGTAAAGAGAGCTCCAGGTGTGGGCTGTAAAGAGAGCTCCAGGTGTGGGCTGTAAAGAGAGCTCCGGGTGTAGGCTGCAAAGAGAGCTCCGGGTGTAGGCTGCAAAGAGAGCTCCAGGTGTGGGCTGTAAAGAGAGCTCCAGGAGTGGGCTGTAAAGAGAGCTCCAGGGGTGGGCTGTAAAGAGAGCTCCAGGTGTGGGCTGTAAAGAGAGCTCCAGGTGTGGGCTGTAAAGAGAGCTCCAGGTGTGGGCTGTAAAGAGAGCTCCAGGAGTGGGCTGTAAAGAGAGCTCCAGGTGTGGTGCTGTAAAGAGAGCTCCAGGTGTGGTGCTGTAAAGAGAGCTCCAGGTGTGGGCTGTAAAGAGAGCTCCAGGTGTGGGCTGTAAAGAGAGCTCCAGGTGTGGGCTGTAAATAGAGCTCCAGGAGTGGGCTGTAAATAGAGTTCCAGGAGTGGGCTGTAAAGAGAGCTCCAGGTGTGGGCTGTAAAGAGAGCTCCAGGTGTGGGCTGTAAAGAGAGCTCCAGGTGTGGGCTGTAAAGAGAGCTCCAGGTGTGGGCTGTAAAGAGAGCTCCAGGAGTGGGCTGTAAAGAGAGCTCCAGGGGTGGGCTGTAAAGAGAGCTCCAGGTGTGGGCTGTAAAGAGAGCTCCAGGTGTGGGCTGTAAAGAGAGCTCCAGGTGTGGGCTGTAAAGAGCTCCAGGTGTAGGCTGTAAAGAGAGCTCCAGGTGTGGGCTGTAAATAGAGCTCCAGGAGTGGGCTGTAAAGAGAGCTCCAGGTGTGGGCTGTAAAGAGAGCTCCAGGTGTGGGCTGTAAAGAGAGCTCCGGGTGTAGGCTGTAAAGAGAGCTCCAGGTGTGGGCTGTAAAGAGAGCTCCAGGAGTGGGCTGTAAAGAGAGCTCCAGGGGTGGGCTGTAAAGAGAGCCCCAGGTGTGGGCTATAAAGAGAGCTCCAGGTGTGGGCTATAAAGAGAGCTCCAGGTGTGGGCTATAGAGAGCTCCAGGTGTGGGCTGTAAAGAGAGCTCCAGGTGTGGGCTGTAAAGAGAGCTCCAGGTGTGGGCTGTAAAGAGAGCTCCAGGTGTGGGCTGTAAAGAGAGCTCCAGGTGTGGGCTGTAAAGAGAGCTCCAGGTGTGGGCTGTAAGAGAGCTCCAGGTGTAGGCTGTAAAGAGAGCTCCAGGTGTGGGCTGTAAGAGAGCTCCAGGTGTAGGCTGTAAGGAGAGCTCCAGGTGTGGGCTGTAAAGAGAGCTCCAGGTGTGAGCTGTAAAGAGAGCTCCAGGTGTGGGCTGCAAAGAGAGCTCCAGGTGTGGGCTGTAAAGAGAGCTCCAGGTGTGGGCTGTAGCTCAAACCCTGTCACACCTAACAGCTTTCTACCATTTTCAAAATCTATATATGAGAACATGAGTGAGTGTCAGGTGTGAAACTAGTTATAAGTACTGTACATATATGTGAAGAATGATTTAAATGAATTCTTTTCCCTCAGTGTTTACAAGAGAGGAACATATAGCCTCGTGGTAACTAATTCTGTACTGTAGTATTGAGGAAAAAGAGTTGTCAGGAGTTACTACTAAATTATCTAAACACAAGGATGATAAGAACACTTGGCCATGCATCCCAGCGTTAAGAGAGTCATCTGTCAAACGATGGGGAAATCTTCTCACAAATAAAAAGGAACAAGACAACAAAATGTGACGTAGAAAAAATGCGAGTCTACCCTCAAGTCAACTCCGTGCTTTGTTATTAAAGTTGAGTTGGTCGAGTTGCCATACAGCGCCAGCTGGGTTGATACGTAGATCAAACTTACAGAATTTCACTCGTAGCCATCTAGCCAACCTAACATGAAGTATGTCGGTAATTGTGGTGTAATACAGTATACAGTAAGTCCTCACTTAACGTCGTCCCGCTTAACGTTGTTTCAGTATTACGTCGCTGAACTTTACAGACCAAAAACTTGTTTAATGTCCTGGTGATCCAATACTTCATCGTTTTGCGTCGTCACGGACTTCTTTCTGAGGTGCATCACCCGATCTTGTCTGGCCGTGCTACGCACTCTCGGCTCGGCGCGCTGCCCTCACTCGCAGAACGTCATAGCGTCCCCAAGCGACGCCAAGCCAGTCTCTGTTACGACTTCACATCATTCGTGCGTGCTTAAGTGCTTTTTCTCTAAAACTGTTCTTTAACCATTCAAAATGGCTTCCAAGCGCCCATCAAGTGCTACTATTGCTAGTGTAGTGAAGAGGCAACGTAAGACCGTTACCCTGGCTACAAAAATGGATGTATTAACCCAATTTGAAAATGAAGAACGTGCTGTGGACATAGCCGCTGTGCTTGGTCTAACCCCCACAACAGTGCGTACTATCAGGACCAACGCTGACAAGGCTAAGGTTAGTGCTGGAAGTGGTACACCTCTGAGTGCAACAAAGACAAGTTGTACTAGATGCTGGCAATGGAGGACCAGAATCAACGCAATGCCCCTGTGAGCCTTATGGTTATCCAGCATAAGGCCAGAACCTTGTTTGGCGACTTAAAGGCAGAAGAGGGTGAAGGATCGAAGGAAGAGACCTTTACGGCCAGCCAAGGATGGGGCAGCAGAGGGTGAAGGATCGAAGGAAGAGACCTTTACGGCCAGCCGGGGATGGTTTCAACGATTTAAGTGTCGTTATAACTTCCACAACATAAAGATGATTGGTGAAGCTGCCAAGACATTCCCGCCAGAACTCTAATGGATTATCCAGCAAGGAGGCTACTCACCGAAGCAAGTCTTCAATGTAAATGAGACTGGTCTGTTTTGGAGGAGGATGCCTGAGAGGACCTATATCTCCAGGGAGGAGAAAAGAGCGCCAGGTTTTAAAGCGGCAAAAGACTGCTTGACGCTGCTGCTTGGTGCGAACGCTGCCGGTGACTTCAAGTTGAAGCCTCTGCTGACTTCTCGCGCTGCTAACCCACAGGCCCTGAAAGGTTACTCTGTGGATCACCTTCCTGTGATCTACAAGGCAAATAAGAAGGCCTGGATAACCGGCGCCATATTTAGCCATTGGTTAAACATGTACGCCGTCCCTGCACTGAAGAAATACTGTGCCAAGGAGAACCTGGACTTCAAAATTCTTCTGATCCTAGACACTGCTCCAGCTCATCCTCCCAATCTTGACGACTTGCATGACAGTGTAAAAGTTGTATTCCTGCTTCCCGACACAACAGCACTAATGCAGCCTATGGACCAAGGCGTCATCGCCGCATTCAAGGTGTATTATTTACGCCGCACCATGGCCCAGCTGCTCAAGGCTACAGACGGAAAAAATAAACCAACGATCCGAGAATATTGGCGCAGCTTCAACATTCTTCATGCAATTGACAACATTGGCAAGGCATGAGAAGAGGTTTCAGAAAGTTGCCTGAATGGTGTGTGGCGTAAACTGTGGCCTGAGTGTGTCAACAGTTTTATGGGATTCACGGATTTAGTCCCAGCAGTGAATAGGGATATCCTCAGCTTGGCTAAACAGGCAGGCTTTGATGAGCTGGAATCAGAGGATATTGAGGACATCCTGGCATCCCTTACAGAAGAGCTCACCAACGAATATCTGCAACTGTTAACAGAACACAGTCCTGTTGAAGAAGACGACGAAGAACCTCAACAAACGCTAACTACCAAGAGGATGGCAGAAGTGTTCAACAGGATTCAGCAAGGTATGCAAATGCTTCTAGATGTCGACCCAAATAGAGACCGTAGCTCAAAGGTTCATTGATGACAGTCTTGGTTGTTACACTGAGATGTATAAGGAGAAGAAGAGTAGCACCAAGCTGTCAACACTGGATTAATTTGTTCGCTGCGGGACGACAGGCGCAGCTTCTTCACAAAAGCTGGCAGCCGAGGAGGAGCACACAGCGTAGGAGGAACCCCAGTCAGAGCAGGAGGAGGAGGCAGCTGCAAAGTCTCAGTAGGTAGTAAGCAGCTACCAAACAGGGAGGTACTACTGCCTGGGAAGATATTGGAAGCATAATGTGTTGTCTAATGGTAGACCCTGCTGCCATATGTGACCAAGTCCTAGGTTGATGAGCTGACTTTCTGCCTCATTTACACACAATTGCAGGGTCTTAAATGTTTCTCTTACTTTGAGAACACAACATACAGGTACTGTATATTGTTTCTTATTTTTTATCTTTTTTTCTTATGGTTCTTTATTATTATTATTAGTGTTGTTGCTATTATTAATAATATCATTATTATTTTATTTTGAATTTTTGTATTTTTATTACAAATTTTATTTACTATTTAATTATTATCATTATTATTACATTTTCGCCCCCCAGGACCTGATGTGGGCCAGTGACCTGTGCCCGGGTGGGCTAATACACGAAAAAAAAAATTCCTCTCTCATCCTCCTCTGCCTCACTACCCACCACACACTCGCTCTACCACCTCCGCCCATCTGTGAGTACCAATACAAACTTAGCAGTTGTATATGTATGCATTATTTTCTATAGAAATGGCAATGATTTTCTGTATATGTAATGTATTTCTTGGGTCAAAGGGAGGCTGGGGAACATAACTCCCGTATTTTATCTATTTCTTTTGGGGAAAATTGATCCGCTTAACGTTTTCATGAACGTAACCCCGACGATAAGAAAGGACACATTGTACTTTTCACAGTTGTATGTAGGATGGTGTGTGCAAGTAAATGAGTAAAAACAAATGAAGAAGGTTATGTATATCTTCCCAAAAATACAAGTTGAAAAAACCATAACACCTCACGGCTTGGCCCAGTAGCCTGGTGGTTACAGTGATGAGCTAACCTGGCTACAATGACATGATTAATCACTGTTAAACACTATTATATCAGTAAACACAATTAATAACAGTAAATGCAGTGAAATATGGCAGGGAGCGAGGAGAGTTACAACTGCAGACGATTCACTAACCAGCAGTCACTCCTTTCACTCTCTCCCATCGCCAGGTGTACGTATGGGAGACATACACGACCTTCTTCACTTGTTTGGGCGGCTGGGTGAAGGTGGTTGAGGGCGCTAGGGAGCCATCACAAGCACGAGGATCACAGTTGTTACGAGAGCAGAGTAGCACACAGGTGAGACAGACAAGTGTTTACCTCGGACTGAGGTGGAGCGTGGGCCAGCCTCCCGGGACGGGAGACACACATTGCAGGACACCACATAACTCACGGGCTCTCTGTCCCCGCTGCGAAAATGCCAGCAACTTTAAAACTACCCGCAGACTTTCTTGGGTACGTCCAGGGTGTCATCCGCGAATAATAGAGAACAGCAAAATAAAAATCCACGAATTATCCAGGCGTATTGTGTGTTTATTGCAACAATATTTTTCATGCATATTGTCATAATAATTCCTTTACAAATTTTAGTTGTTAATAAAGTTGAATTTGTTTAATATTTTTAATTGTGCACCATTACTGAAAGAAGATAAACTAAAAGGTAAGATGTTTTGTGCTATTGTGTGAGAATTCAAAATTTAATACTTACCAAAGGGATTTATATCTAGTGCACCACCAACTGGGGTTTCAATAGCATCAGTATGTAGTACAATACTAAAATAAGCATCTTCCATATATACAAACAAAATATTTAGTTTTACTTCCCATGTAATATTCACTCATTTGGTTTTATTTTATTCTTAGTTTTAATTGTATCAGCTAATTTTTTTTCAGGGAGAGTAAACACTTCTGTTTTTGAAGCAGGAAGGCCTCTCTCATCTTCCTGTATTTGTAGCCATTTCCTCACACTGTTTTCTTTCATTCTAACTTTCCTTTAACACAATTGTTCTCTTATTTGCTTCCTGCTACAACTTCTTCTGCCTTAAAATGCTTCTATACCTACTGCTGGAGAGTTGTATGTTCCTACACATCACAGGGTCCCTCTCCTGGGGTACACATGCCCTGACTTCCTGGAGGAACACACACACATGCCCTGACCTCCTGGAGGAACACACACACATGCCCTGACCTCCTGGAGGAACACACACACATGCCCTGACCTCCTGGAGGAACACACACACATGCCCTGACCTCCTGGAGGAACACACATGCATGCCCTGACCTCCTGGAGGAGCACACACACACACATGCCTTGACCTCCTGGAGGAACACCAACACACACACACATGCCCTACTGCCCTGACCTCCTGGAGGACACACACACACACACACATGCCCTACAGCCCTGACCTCCTCGGGGTCACAAGCATGCTTACTGAGTTGCCTATACAACTATGAAATATGTCATGGGTTATAGAATAAATTGTGATCATCAGAAAGTGTAAAATGATTATGGAGACTTAGTTGTACTGAATAATGCTTAGCTCAAGGTAGGATAGGGTGGAGGGACACATTATAATGCTTCGAATACTGGTGTTGTATGACGTCATTGATCTTTGGTCAATGAAATACTTAAGAATTCAAGCATAGAATGTAAAATAAGCAATACTCAACCAATGAGAAATAGAGTATATGATGTAATGCCTGATCATGTAGAGTGTGGCCACTATACTGGCTCACCATCCTCGCACAGCAGACCCATCCACCCTAGAGGATCAATTATTGTTATTTATTGTCAAACATTTCTCTCTTCATGGTCATAACACACCCCCCCCCCCCCAAAAAAAACAAATTTTCATCATATCTATGCAATTCACGCGGGTCGCCTAAAATGATGAAACAAAATGGGGGGAAAAACGAGAAATCACATCCCTGACTCGTGTTCCGAGGGAGTTTGCTGAAGCTCTGGCCCCTGTGCTTGCTCGCCTCTTTTGCCTCTGCCTCAAAACACACTTTTCCTTCTTCTTGGAAGCATGCCGTGGTTCAGCCCATCCCGAAGAAGGGTGACCATTCTAATCCCTCTAACTATCGCCCCATTGCCCTAAACTTCATCCCTCTCTAAGATTTTAGAAACTATCTTAAATTCCCATTTCTCCGTCACCTTGAACGCCTTTCTCTTCTGTCGGATCACCAGTATGGCTTTCGCCAGCCGAGATCTACTGGTGATCTGCTCTCCTACTGCACCCATCTTTGGTCATCCTCTCTTAGGGATTATGGGGAAACTTTCGTCATGGACCTCGACAACTCCAAGGCATTTGACAGGGTATGGCACAAGTCTTTGCTATCTAAATTTCCCTCATATGGTTTCTCTCCCCCATTTTGTTCTCTAATTTCTAGCTTCCTTGAGAACCGATCCATGGCAGTTGTTGTCGAGGGATTGATGTCTCGCTCTTTCTCTACCAATAGTGGTGTCCCACAGGGTTCTGTTCTTTCACCTACTCTCTTCCTTCTTTTTATCAATGATTTACTTCATACTTTGACTAATTCTATCCATTCTTATGCTGATGATTCTACTCTTCACTCTTCTCATTTTTCCCTTCCCCCTAATTCTCAAACTACACTAGATCTGTTTCTGGAACTGATATCATTACTTCTATCTATGCTGATCTGTGCAGCATCTCCTAATGGGGAGGTACAAACTTGGTTAAATTCAATAGTAATAAAACTCAGTATTTACCAATTACACTTTCCAAATGAGATGATCTCCCACCAATCACATTTCAGGATGCTATCATTGTGCCAAATTCTAAAATGGATATGCTGGGCCTCGCCATTTCCTCTAATATGTCATGGAAGCATCAACATCCTCAACATTGCTAAAGCTGCCTCCCGAAAGTTGGGAATGCTGTACAGATGCCGTAGCTACTTCACTCCTGAGCAGTTGCTTCAAGTATATAAGGGATTCATTCGTCCTAACTTGGAGTACTGCTCTCATATCTGGGGTGGCTCTTCTTCTGTCCAACTGTTAGATAGGGTGGAATCAAAGGCATTTCGTCTTATTAACTCTCATCCTTTAGTCAACAATCTCTCTTCCCTTTCTCTTCACCACAATGTTGCTTCACTCCCTCTCTTTTACAGGTACTTTAACGGGCAATGTTCAGTGGATTTGGCATCCTGTGTACCGCCGGCAAGGCCGTGGGCTCGTAACACTCGTGTCTTGCCGGCGGTGCCCACCGTTTCTGTGGATGTCGGTCACACTAGAATAACCCATTATAGTACCTCCTTCTTTCCTCACACAGCCAAACTGTGAAATGCTCTGCCTTCTTCTGTGTTTCAATGCAGCTTAAATGTTTCATATATGATACAGTACTGTATGATTGATGCTAAACATTATTCCATACACATGTTTGATGTAAAGTTATTAAGGGAAATTACAAGTTTAACGGTTAGTGAAGCATCACAGGAAGTTGTGTACAGGTAATATAAAGTGTAAGAGGAGCCACCTTAGTCATGTAAGGAAACATATCACATGTCCCAACATAACAAAAACATTTCACTAACTGAAACTACAGCTAGACCCCGACTTACGACCGTCGGGACTTACGACCGCCGCAGATTTTTTATTAAAATTTTTTTTTTTTTTTTTTTTTTCAAATGACACACGCATATTCTATACCGAAACGTTTCCAGTTAATGTAGTCTCCATGTATAATTAGAAAATTATGGGGGCCCCATGTGCATTCAGCTGACTACATTAAAGGTAAGTGCTCAGTCACACTGTATCCATTCCTCATTATTCATTACTTTTACTGTACTGTATTTCATTGTAGATTTTTTATTAAAAAAAAAAAAAAAAAAAAAAAAAAAAAAAAAAAAAAAATATATATTTTATCTGTCGGACTTACGACCTGGATTTGGGTCCCTAACCCCGTCGTAAGTCGGGGTCTAGCTGTATATGAGGAAGATCAGGAAGTTCATGTTGACACTGAACTATACTTATGGAATCAGTGAATCATGTTAACAAACTACAGCTGCAGGACAACTTATACTGTATTGTACACAGTTATGTGATCTGTCTCTCAGTTATTTTTTTTTTTAAAGTGTAGTGGTCCCTCACGTAGAGTACAGCAGCTCTGTTTGGTCTGTAACATACACTAATTGAGAAAGTCCAGGAGGCTGGGCCACCAAACTGATCCAGTACTAGTACCCAGATACCTCACTGACCAAGAGAGATTACAACTGTTTTATACTACAGAAGGACAAGGACCCCTTTAATATAAGTCTTTAAACAACATTACGCAACTGAATACAATACACAGTTCTGGAGTTAAGGGCAAATAAGTGGTGCATTAGAGGTCACAGTCTCGTGTTAAAGAACCAATGTACAGTAATGATAACTGCTACAAGTGCCATCTTTAGTGTAGGAGTTGTGAATTTTTGGAAATACCAAGTGGGAGCTCCTCTATGAATAGATCTGACAAACACTGACATAATGTTTAGGTACAGTACATTCAGGAGCCCTTACATGCCCAGTATTTGTGTGCAGCAACAGAGAGCCTGTACATGTTAAATACTGTACTAGCCAACAGTGTGTAACAGAGCCTGTACATGTTAAATACTGTACTAGCCAACAGTGTGTAACAGAGCCTGTACATGTTAAATACTGTACAGTGACATCCCTGTAGCTGGAACAATTGGTACAGAGCACTTCCGGGAATGAGAGATTTCTGGGTAACGAGACGACTCTCTCAAACCCGGAAAAAATCCCCCATTCCCGGAATTTCCCGAGTACTGAAAAAAATTTCTTGGAATTTTCCCCTCGCAAAATAGTTCCCAAAGTAGGAATTTTCCAGAAAATTCTAGCTTTGGGAATGTTTAACAGAGAGAATTTGAATTCCAGGTATCAGAGAGTTCCAGTTAAGATGGATTCTGGCTAACAGGGATATTACTACTTGCCAACAGTGTGTGTAACAGAAAACTGCCTCACCATCCCACTAACTAATGAAGTGACAAGAGGTGAACAGGATAAAATAAAGTAATACATGATGGTGGACAACGGGGACCATGACTCTATTCTTCACTCCTGATCACTGCACGATACTATACTATAGATGATGTCATGAAATGAAAACAACAAAACCTTAAGTTCTGTAAATTAAGTCCTGGGATAATTTTCTTTTTATCATAACTTGAAGTTTTTGTTAACTAAGTCTTACATCACAGATTGTCTGAACCTGTACTAGAAATTTATTGAATGGTAAAAATGAGACACCTTATTCTTGTTATTAAGGATGAGGAGAAAATGGTAGAGAAATAAACTGGTAAACCTGAGAGCAGGAGAAACCAGAAGCTACCATCCTCTACAGCCTGGCAGGACTGCTGGAGACGGCCTGACGATGTTTGGAGTGGCTGGCTGTGGTCACTAACCCTCAGAAATGAAGATGTCACTATAACTTACGGAGTGATAATGACAAAACTTAATGGTTCTGAGAATGTATAGAACAATCTCTCAACGTGAAGTGTGACCAGTTTTATTATTTATACACAAGGTTTCAATGGCGATAGAAGTCAGTCCCAAACACTGGACGTCCATTGCAATTAACAAGCAGTAAATGTTACACCTACATCAGCTGTATGTTAAAGGAAGTTACTGTACTGTACGTGGTAACAAAGTGGAGTAGCCTGGTGTAGGTGGATTCAGTGTTACAGGTCTCAATATTGGTAAAGAAGAGGAGAGGAAAAGAGAGCAGAGTAGAGCAGTTGTAGAGTACAGTAGAGTAGTTGTAGTGTAGAGTAGAGTACAATAGAGTAGTTGTAGTGTAGAGTACAGTAGAGTAGTTGTAGTGTAGAGTAGAGTACAGTAGAGTAGTTGTAGTGTAGAGTACAGTAGAGTAGTTGTAGTGTAGAGTAGAGTACAGTAGAGTAGTTGTAGTATAGAGTAGAGTAGAGTACAGTAGAGTAGTTGTAGAGTAGAGTAGAGTAGTTGTAGAGTAGAGTAGAGTAGTTGTAGTGTAGAGTACATTAGAGTAGTTGTAGTGTAGAGTACAGTACAGTAGAGTAGTTATAGTGTAGAGTACAGTAGAGTAGTTGTAGTGTAGAGTAGAGTACATTAGAGTAGTTGTAGTGTAGAGTAGAGTAGAGTACAGTATAGTAGTTGTAGTGTAGAGTAGAGTACAGTATAGTAGTTGTAGTGTAGAGTAGAGTACAGTCGAGTAGTTGTAGTGTAGAGTACAGTACAGTAGAGTAGTTGTAGTGTAGAGTACAGTACAGTAGAGTAGTTGTAGTGTAGAGTACAGTAGAGTAGTTGTAGAGTAGAGTACAGTAGAGTACAGTCGAGTAGTTGTAGTGTAGAGTACAGTCGAGTAGTTGTAGAGTACAGTAGAGTAGTTGTAGAGTACAGTAGAGTAGTTGTAGTGTAGAGCAGAGTACAGTAGAGTAGTTGTAGAGTACAGTAGAGTAGTTGTAGAGTAGAGTACAGTACAGTAGAGTAGTTGTAGAGTACAGTAGAGTAGTTGTAGTGTAGAGTACAGTAGAGTAGTTGTAGTGTAGAGTACAGTAAAGTAGTTGTAGAGTACAGTAGAGTAGTTGTAGTGTAGAGTAGAGTACAGTAGAGTAGTTGTAGAGTACAGTAGAGTAGTTGTAGTGTAGAGTACAGTAGAGTAGTTGTAATGTAGAGTACAGTAGAGTAGTTGTAGTGTAGAGCAGAGTACAGTAGAGTAGTTGTAGAGTACAGTAGAGTAGAGTAGTTGTAGTGTAGAGTAGAGTAGTTGTAGTGTAGAGTAGAGTACAGTAGAGTAGTTGTAGTGTAGAGTAGAGCAGAGTACAGTAGAGTAGTTGTAGTGTAGAGTACAGTACAGTAGAGTAGTTGTAGAGTACAGTCGAGTAGTTGTAGTGTAGAGTACAGTAGAGTAGTTGTAATGTAGAGCAGAGTACAGTAGAGTAGTTGTAGAGTAGAGTACAGTAGAGTAGTTGTAGTGTAGAGTACAGTAAAGTAGTTGTAGAGTACAGTAGAGTAGTTGTAGTGTAGAGTAGAGTACAGTAGAGTAGTTGTAGTGTAGAGCAGAGTACAGTAGAGTAGTTGTAGAGTACAGTAGAGTAGTTGTAGTGTAGAGTACAGTAGAGTAGTTGTAGTGTAGAGTACAGTAGAGTAGTTGTAGTGTAGAGTACAGTAGAGTAGTTGTAGTGTAGAGTAGAGTACAGTAGAGTAGTTGTAGTGTAGAGTAGAGTACAGTAGAGTAGTTGTAGTGTAGAGTAGAGTACAGTAGAGTAGCGTACAGTAGAGTACAGTAGAGTAGTTGTAGTGTAGAGTACAGTAGAGTAGTTGTAGTGTAGAGTACAGTAGAGTAGTTGTAGTGTAGAGCAGAGTAGTTGTAGTGTAGAGTACAGTAGAGTAGTTGTAGTGTAGAGTACAGTAGAGTAGTTGTAGTGTAGAGTACAGTAGAGTAGTTGTAGTGTAGAGTACAGTAGAGTAGTTGTAGAGTACAGTAGAGTAGTTGTAGTGTAGAGTAGAGTAGAGTAGTTGTAGTGTAGAGTAGAGTAGAGTAGTTGTAGTGTAGAGTACAATAGAGTAGTTGTAGAGTAGAGTAGAGTAGAGTAGTTGTAGTGTAGAGTAGAGTACAGTAGAGTAGTTGTAGAGTAGAGTACAGTACAGTAGAGTAGCTGTAGTGTAGAGTACAGTAGAGTAGTTGTAGAGTACAGTAGAGTAGTTGTAGTGTCGAGTACAGTAGAGTAGTTGTAGAGTACAGTCGAGTAGTTGTAGTGTAGAGTACAGTACAGTAGAGTAGTTGTAGAGTACAGTCGAGTAGTTGTAGTGTAGAGTACAGTAGAGTAGTTGTAGTGTAGAGTACAGTAGAGTAGTTGTAGTGTAGAGTACAGTACAGTAGAGTAGTTGTAGTGTAGAGTACAGTAGAGGAGTTGTAGAGTACAGTAGAGTAGTTGTAGTGTAGAGTAGAGTACAGTAGAGTAGTTGTAGTGTAGAGTACAGTAGAGTAGTTGTAGAGTACAGTAGAGTAGTTGTAGTGTAGAGTAGAGTACAGTAGAGTAGCTGTAGAGTAGAGTACAGTAGAGTAGCTGTAGTGTAGAGTACAGTAGAGTAGTTGTAGTGTAGAGTAGAGTACAGTAGAGTAGTTGTAGAGTAGAGTAGAGTAGTTGTAGAGTAGAGTAGAGTAGTTGTAGTGTAGAGTACAGTAGAGTAGTTGTAGTGTAGAGTAGAGTACAATAGAGTAGTTGTAGAGTAGAGTAGAGTAGTTGTAGAGTAGAGTACAGTAGAGTAGTTGTAGTGTAGAGTAGAGTACAGTAGAGTAGTTGTAGAGTAGAGTACAGTAGAGTAGCTGTAGTGTAGAGTACAGTAGAGTAGTTGTAGTGTAGAGTAGAGTACAGTAGAGTAGTTGTAGTGTAGAGCAGAGTACAGTAGAGTAGTTGTAGAGTACAGTAGAGTAGTTGTAGTGTAGAGTAGAGTACAGTAGAGTAGTTGTAGTGTAGAGTAGAGTACAGTAGATTAGTTGTAGAGTACAGTAGAGTAGTTGTAGTGTCGAGTACAGTAGAGTAGTTGTAGAGTACAGTCGAGTAGTTGTAGTGTAGAGTACAGTACAGTAGAGTAGTTGTAGTGTAGAGTACAGTAGAGTAGTTGTAGTGTAGAGTACAGTAGAGTAGTTGTAGTGTAGAGTACAGTACAGTAGAGTAGTTGTAGTGTAGAGTACAGTAGAGTAGTTGTAGAGTACAGTAGAGTAGTTGTAGTGTAGAGTAGAGTACAGTAGAGTAGTTGTAGTGTAGAGCAGAGTACAGTAGAGTAGTTGTAGAGTACAGTAGAGTAGTTGTAGAGTAGAGTAGAGTAGAGTACAGTAGAGTAGTTGTAGTGTAGAGTAGAGTACAGTAGAGTAGTTGTAGTGTAGAGTAGAGTACAGTAGAGTAGTTGTAGAGTAGAGTACAGTAGAGTAGTTGTAGTGTAGAGTAGAGTACAGTAGAGTAGTTGTAGTGTAGAGTAGAGCACAGTAGAGTAGCGTACAGTAGAGTAGTGTACAGTAGAGAAGCGTACAGTAGAGTAGAGTGGTCCCTCAGTTAATGAACACAATTCGTTCCAGAAGGTCGTTTGTTAACCGAAATCATTGTTTCAATGGGATTTTGGGTACTGTAATTGGTTCCAGCTCACCGAAAATTATATACAATGTAAAAATAAATGCAGTAAAGTACACTTACTTTGAGGTGTGTATGTAGAAGGCTCCTGGTTGATGATGATGGGAATTAGAAGTGGGGGTGGAAGAGAAATCACCCCATGCTTCATACCGTCATTTCACTCATACAATTTTAAGTTCACTTGGTGTAATTCAAGATTATTTTCTTTAAATCAATACTGCACTACACTATATATTGCCAATACAGTGATCCCTGGGTTAACGAAATTTTGGCTAACGAATTACCTTCCATAAGAATCTTCAATTGTACTGTAAAAACGTAAAAATAGTTTATGTTCAAGAGAGCCACAAACAAGATGTTACCTCCACTGACCAGAGACACAAACTGATGCCTTGGTGGGTGAGTCAAGTGGTTGACTGGTGCACCAAAAACTAGTTTCCTGTACTGCAATTATGTTAAATATGTGTTAAAATGACTAAAAAAATTTATATAAAACTTGGAAAATTATTGAATAGTACAACCTTCATGATATTTAGTCAAATGGTAACGAATTTAAAGCCTGAAACCGATTACTGTTTTGGCGGACTAATACTAAAGCTGTTGAGCAAGCAAAAACATGTTGACATGATTTCGTAAGAATTTCGTTAACCGAATTTGAAGATTCTTATGGAAGGTAACTCGTTAACCGAAATTTTGTTAACCAAGGGATCACTGTACAGTAGAGTAGCGTACATTACAGTAGAGTAGCATACATTACAGTAGAGTAGCGTACAGTACAGTAGAGTAGCATACAGTACAGTAGAGTAGCATACAGTACAGTAGAGTAGCATACAGTACAGTAGAGTAGCGTACAGTAGAGTAGCGTACAGTACAGTAGAGTCGTGTACAGTACAGTAGAGTACATTACAGTAGAGTAGCGTACAGTACAGTAGAGTAGCATACATTACAGTAGAGTAGCGTACAGTACAGTAGAGTAGCGTACATTACAGTAGAGTAGCGTAGTGTACAGTACAGTAGAGTAGCGTACAGTACAGTAGCATACAATACAGTAGAGTAGCGTACAGTACAGTAGAGTAGCGTACATTACAGTAGAGTAGCGTACAATACAGTAGCATACAGTACAGTAGAGTAGCGTACAGTACAGTAGAGTAGCGTACAGTAGAGTAGCGTAGTGTACAGTACAGTAGAGTAGCGTACAGTACAGTAGCATACAATACAGTAGAGTAGCGTACAGTACAGTAGCATACAGTACAGTACAGTAGCGTACAGTACAGTAGAGTAGCGTACAGTACAGTGGAGTAGCGTACAGTACAGTGGAGTAGCGTACAGTACAGTAGAGTAGCGTACAGTACAGTAGAGTAGCGTACATTACAGTAGAGTAGCGTACAGTACAGTAGAGTAGCGTACATTACAGTAGAGTAGCGTACATTACAGTAGAGTAGCGTACAGTACAGTAGAGTAGCATACAGTACAGTAGAGTAGCGTACATTACAGTAGAGTAGCGTACAGTACAGTAGAGTAGCGTACAGTAGAGTACAAGTAAAGGAGTATCTGTGTAACTCACTACTGCACTAACAGTCTTATGACAAGTTAATAAGAAACACTACTCCCCAACTGGGCTTTACTTCAATATGCAAAGATAAGAATAATATATGAGTTAGCATCATATTTTATTGAACATTTAAACTTGTCACATACAAAAGTGTGTGTGTGTCTGTGTGTGTGTGTGTAAATCAAGTTGTTAGCACACCACACCTTCAGGAGACCACATCCATCCACAGAACAAGCTCAACACACATTCTTCCCTTTTGACATCAATATAACATACTTTACACATTACAGCATCACTCACACACCCAGAATAATTAACAATACTGATACAATAACAATATAGACAGAGCTTGTACAGCTGGTACAGTATATTAACTAACTACATCATACTGACACTGTTAATTTATCATTGCTTATTCCAATTTTGTGTAATGAATCCCAGGAAGCTGTGACATTGGTAAAACACTGTTGTCAACCTCTGGAGTCAAGTATTGAAATCGTGTGTTAACGTTCAAGTCGACCAGATAAACGAGGCTGTTAACTGTAGTTACTGGACAACATTAGGAGCAGTAGTTAGGGAAATCAGGGTTGTGTAGGGTGAACCACGTACTTCACCTACAACTTTCCATGAATTATCATTGTAGGCAGTTACCACAAACACCAATACTGTACTGTACACACACACACACTGACCTTACTGTTAAATGAGAGGATTTATATTATGGTATAACAAGTTCTCTCTTCAACACCAGAAAACATCACACCGGCTCCTTAAAAAAAGTATTCAAATTCTGGTGTATTGTACACATATTTCACATATATTTTTGGAGACAATTAAGTACAGTAAACAATAATGTGGACAACAATTTTTCTCCCACCTCATAAAAGTATTGGTATATATACACATATCTATACAGTACAGCACTGGTGACAACTTCCATTACTACTGATAAGAATAAACACGAGATCTGGAACTAACTCGGGGTCATATTATGTCACCTTTATATTGATGGCATCACAACGCTTAACCCAACACATCCACAACTGTCTCGCATTACGTATTTTTGTACTTGCAATTTACGCCGTCGTTTCCGGCACGACACCGGCACACGTTTCATCGACCACCGTCTGACGAGGCGGGCTCCATCTTGCCGTCACTCGATAACGGCGTCGTGCAGTTACTGTCACCCAACTGGGGTTTACCTTCACCTGTACAATCGTCCTTCTTCCTTTTCTTTAGACAAAAGCCGTCGGCCGCCTCAACGTCACAACTGTGCCGTAATCTTTTAGCCAGTGTGGTGGTGCTGTCTCTGACACACACGCCCTCGGCCTCCCTTGTCTTCTCTCTGACACCTTCACTCACTAATGCCTGCACCATTTTCCTCTCCTGTGTCTCCATCTTTTCTTTTTCTCTCACTCTTTCATCTCTTTTCTTCCCTTCATCATCAATTGTCTCTTCTCTTTTCTTCCCATCATCATCAACTGCCTCTTCTCTTTTCTTCCCTTCATCATCAACTGCCTCTTCTCTTTTCTTCCCTTCATCATCAACTGTCTCTTCTCTTTTCTTCCCTTCATCATCAACTGCCTCTTCTCTTTTCTTCCCTTCATCATCAACTGCCTCATCTCTTTTCTTCCCTTCATCATCAACTGCCTCTTCTCTTTTCTTCCCTTCATCATCAACTGCCTCATCTCTTTTCTTCCCTTCATCATCAACTGTCTCTTCTCTTTTCTTCCCTTCATCATCAACTGCCTCTTCTCTTTTCTTCCCTTCATCATCAACTGCCTCATCTCTTTTCTTCCCTTCATCATCAACTGCCTCATCTCTTTTCTTCCCTTCATCATCAACTGCCTCTTCTCTTTTCTTCCCTTCATCATCAACTGCCTCATCTCTTTTCTTCCCTTCATCATCAACTGTCTCTTCTCTTTTCTTCCCTTCATCATCAACTGCCTCTTCTCTTTTCTTCCCTTCATCATCAACTGCCTCATCTCTTTTCTTCCCTTCATCATCAACTGCCTCTTCTCTTTTCTTCCCTTCATCATCAACTGCCTCATCTCTTTTCTTCCCTTCATCATCAACTGTCTCTTCTCTTTTCTTCCCTTCATCATCAACTGCCTCTTCTCTTTTCTTCCCTTCATCATCAACTGCCTCATCTCTTTTCTTCCCTTCATCATCAACTGCCTCTTCTCTTTTCTTCCCTTCATCATCAACTGCCTCATCTCTTTTCTTCCCTTCATCATCAACTGTCTCTTCTCTTTTCTTCCCTTCATCATCAACTGCCTCTTCTCTTTTCTTCCCTTCATCATCAACTGCCTCATCTCTTTTCTTCCCTTCATCATCAACTGCCTCTTCTCTTTTCTTCCCTTCATCATCAACTGCCTCTTCTCTTTTCTTCCCTTCATCACCCAGTTGTTTCCTCTTCTCATTAGTTACTAGTTTATCCCACTCTTCCTCCTCCTTTCTCTGTTCAGTGTCTGTCATCACCACCAGGTTGTCATCTAAGAAATTATTATGAACAATGAACCTGACACATTGCAGGATGACGTTCCTCTCATGTATTATGTCGGTCTGCAGGAGTCTCTCCAGGAGGGTTTTACGTCTCTTTGGAAATGGCTTCGACATCCTGGGTCCCCTAGGTGTGACTGGCCCCCTTGATGCTGCGGGCCTTTTACCCCCTTTATGATGTCTCGGTCGTCTCCTGCCTCTGTGTTTGAAGGTCGTATTGGTGCTTTGAGCGGAGTCCTGTTTACCGTTTTCCTCTTTGTTCTGGTTCTGGGAAATTCCGCTCGCTTCACTCTTTGAGACGGGCTTTGTCTGCGCGCCTTCGGCACTGCCGGGCACGGGCGGAACGTCGAAGTCCTCCTCTTCAGAGTCAGAGTAGGCGCCCATCAATGATCCTAATGCACCTCCCAGAACCAGCAGCCCTGTCTTCCTATTCTCTGCTGCATGCCATTCCTCATCATCACTGATACCATTAATAGATTCCTCTAACACTTCTACGTTTTCGTTGTCCGAGTCAACCGAGTTCGACTCCTTACCTCCAAAGTAACTGACTTCACCGGTGCTCTCGTAGAGATGCCTAGTTCCTCTGAAGGCAGATATGCCGTCCTTAACTTCATCGTCCGACTCAAACAGGTCTACCTCAATACAAGCTTTAGGAGGGCCCGCGGGTCTTTCCTGCCATCTTTTTAGCTTCTTATGTCTCGGATTAAATTTTTTCTCCTCCTCTTTCTGTGTCCCATCATCAGCCTCTTTCTGTGTTCCATCATCACCATTCAACTTTGGTACATTCTTGTTTTCCACTTTTTCATCGTGTCTCTTTCTTTTATCAATATTTTTGTTACTTTCTCTCTGCTTGACTCTCTTGTTGTACTTGTCTTTATCTTTCTTAAAAGGTTTCTTATTCTGGCCCAACTTCTCACCTCTCTTTAGCTTCTCCATCTGCTCTGCCCTCCGCAGTTCTGCTCGCTGGGCTGTTGGAAACCTCTTCTTCCTCTCGGCAATCCACGTCTTATCATCTATTTGTAGATTGGCAAAGTTGACCAGCATGTGTTGATTATTGATGTGTTGGTCTATAACTTTAATGTGAGCACTCAGTTTACACTCAGGGAAAGGACATTCTACATGTTCATTCAAATGCTCATCAAGTCTCTGCTGGTTATAAAACGTGCGGTTACACGGTCCACACGAGAAGAACTTTCTGTTCGTTCCTTGAGAATGATAATTCGAAGCGTTCTGGTAATGAGCGGCTCGGTCTGCCGCAGGTACTGGCCGTTGCTGACCGCCGTGTTGATATTCGAGCATCCCGGACCTACAACCGGGTCCCCTAGGGGGTCGGCCCCAGACGGGGTTCTTGGCACCCGAGTTATTGCCAGGATCTAAGCTCAAGGAAGATTTAGACTGATCAATCATGTTCTGAACCTTTTCACACTGGGCTTGGTATGCTCGACGGTCTTCGGGATCACCGGTCCTCTCACACGCTTCCCGTAATCTGTTACGAGTCTGTAATTCGTCGCGTATCTCTGGGGTCATCCACGAAGCTTCTTTTCGATGTTGGTAACTGGAGGGAGGACATCCCGGCGGCCCACAGCGGTTCCACTTTGGCGGCAGGTGACCGGGAGCTATAAAGGCGTCCCCCTCCATTATTAGTCAACAGGTCTGGGCTGGGACTGCTCACTCAAAATCTGCCAACATAAAAAAATCAGAATCACTAAATATCCAGATCTTGAATTTCTGGTTTCTGTATAGCAAGCAGTGGCCATGTTGTCTAAGCATATGATGTGAGGGAGAGATTTCTTCTAGATAACTGCAGCTTTCATGTCTGCACAAATAGTGTACTTTAGTTAGGCCAGTTTGTCCTTTCTTCATATATTGGTCACTAGACACATGTGTCAGTTGATCCATCTCGTAATTCATGAATGAAAGATGCGCAGAAAATGTTTTCCTCCTGGTGTTAAAAAAATATTATCCACAAAATGGCAAACACTTATCTTGACAATAAGTTCCATCAATCCATCACCTTGATATTGAAACAGTTAATTTAACCAGAAGACAGACACAGTCAATTAAAAATCATAATATTAACATGGCTGAGCCAGTTGAGAACCTAAGCTCTCTTTGAAGCACCTGATATATACTGCACATTTATCTCAAGGAAGTATGATGTAACATTTAGTATCATCTGGATTAGTAAACATAGCCTGGTGGTAATAAGAACATCTCATAATGTTTATAGGTAGTAGGCAGTAGACAGCTACTAAACAGGGAGGTACTACCGCCTGGGAAGATATTGGAAGCATAATGTGTTGTCTAATGGTAGACCCTGCTGCCATATGGCATCACGAAAATTGTGACCAAGTCCCAGGTTGCTGATCTGACTTTCTGCCTCATTTACACAAAATTGCAGGGTCTCAATTGTTTCTCTTACTTCGACAACACAACATACATAATGTATATCGTTTCTCATTCTTGATTTATTTTTTTGTGTTTGTATTTATGTATGGTTATTATTATTACTTTTAGTACAGTATTTTGTTATTAATTTTTATGAATTATTATAATAATAATAAGTTATTATTATTATTATATTTTTGCCCCCCAGGCACTAATGTGGGTCAGTGACCTGTGCCCGGGTGGGACTAATCCCCGTAAAAAAAAAAAAAACCATGGTTATCACTTCAATATTTATTTATTATATTTTTTTTACATTTATATTATAAGTATATATATATACTTTACAGTGGAGCTGATAAACAAATATGATAAGGGAGGAAAGCAGTACAACACGGGTTGTGTTAAGGTGAAACAAGAGGACAGAGCTGTCAGTATTATGTCTAGTTGGCAAATATATTTATTGCAATGTTAATTTCTATCTATCTACGTGATAATTTCTGATAAAACGGTTTTGGTGTTACAATAAAAGCAGGTATTGCAGAAAATAATGATACTTAGACAATAGATATTTTTTTAAAGGTGATTTAAAGGAAGGGAGCGTAGTCTTTGCTGGGATGGGTGGGGGTAAGTTGTTCCACACCACACCGTGATATTTTATGGAGGTCTGGGACTGAGAGGAGCACATGGGGGGTGGTCTTAGTAGCTCTGGGTGCCTTAAGTTGAATCTCTGATTATTTCGGAATTGGAAATAATTGTTGTCAAGCAAGTGATTGATAGATCTGTAAACAAATAGGGCACAGCAGTAGGTGTTAATAGCCTCGAATTTTAACATTTTCAATTTAGCCAATTATTTGTTTGTGTGATCTGTTTTTTTCAAATACAACTCTCTTTTGTATAGTAACCAGGGATTGTGTTTTTGAAGAGCCAGAGGCCCCCATAGTGTGTGACAGTGTATCAGGTGTTGGTAGACAAGATCATGACAGATTTCTTTCATTGCTGTTTGAGTGAGATGCATGATACTGCACTGTTTATTGACTTTACTGTGAATGGCTTGTACAGTGGTCCCTCGGTTAAAGAACACAATTCGTTCCAAAAAGTCGTTCGTTAACCAAAAATTTCGTTAATCAAATCCATTGTTTCAATGGGATATTGGGTAATTGGTTCCAGCTCACAGCAAGGTACAGTACATACAAAGTAAAAAAAAATGCAGTAAAGTATAATTACTTTGAGGTGTGTATGTATAAGGCTCCTGGTTGATGATGATGATGATGGGAATTATAAGTGAGGGTGGAGGAGAAGGGAGAAGAGAAGGAAGTGGGGGTGGAGAAGGGAGAAGAGAAGGAAGTGGGGGTGGAGGAGAAGGGAGAAGAGAAGGAAGTGGGGGTGGAGGAGAAATCACCAATAAAATTTTTAGTTCACTTGGTGTAATTCAAGATTATTTTATTTAAATCAACACTGCACTGAGCTATATATTATCAATATGTTAACTAAATTTCAGAATGACCAATAATTTTAATGTAAAAATGCAAAAATATTCAAGCCACCAACAAAAGTGATGTTCACTCCACTGTAAACAAAGCCAAACTGACGCCTGGTGGGTGAGTCAAGCGGCTGATGGGCGCACAAAAAACTAGTTCCCTGTACTGCATATACTGTACAGCTCTTCCCCGACTTACGACCTCCCCGACTTACGGCCACCCAGACATACGACCGCCTCAGCCATACCAAAATTTTGTCAAATTACGTATTTTTGAGTCCCGACATTAGTGATTGTGCTGTGTACTGACAAAATTTTTGTTTGTAATTCACTTTAAAATGGCTGGCAAGCTTAAAACTAGGAGTTTTGTGGTGCTGAGAAGAAAAAGAGACACCCATTTTAGATTTTCTATGTATTATTTACGCATTTTCGACTTACGACCAATTCGACTTACGACCTGGATTTGGGTCCCTAACCCCGTCGTAAGTCGGGGAGGAGCTAAATTATCAATATGTTAACTAAATTTTAAAATGACTAATACCTGTAATTGTAATATAAAAAATGCAAAAATATTAAAGAGCACAACTTTCTTGATATTTACTCCATCGGAAATGAATGTAAACATAGAACAGATTACTGAATTGGCAGACTAGTCCATCAGCTTATCAGCTGATGCTCGCAACAAAACGTGTTTGTCGTAAGGATTTCGTTAATCGAAGTTTTGTTCGTAAACCAAATTGAAGATCCTTATGGGAGGTCATTCGTTAATCGAACCGTTCGTTAACCGAAGGGACCACTATATGTGGTTACTCCTGGTTAAGTTTCTCATCAACAAAACTCCGAGGAATTTAGTATTTTGTTCACGTTTGAGGATTGTATTACCAAGGTACAGGGGGTCCAAGTCTGGGGGTAAGTTTTTCCTTCTGTGAAAGATTGTGTAGTGAGTTTTCTCAAGGTTTAAAGTCAGTTTATTACGTATTACCCAGGTCCTGACTTTAGTCAATTCAGTGTTCATACAGTAGTTCTCATCAAGGAATGGAGGTCTGGGTTGCTGGCATAGATTACTATCGTGTGTAAATAAGTTGTTTTTATGAGTGTGCTGGCATGCACTATATCGTTTATGTACAACAAAAAACAGTACTGGACTGAGAATGGAACCTTGGGGGATGCCATACAAGATTGGTGAGGAGTCAGATTGGTGGTTATTATAGCAGACATACTGCTTCCTGTTGGACAGATATGAGGTAAACCAATTGTGGGACAGGCCCCTAACGCCGTAATGTTCAAGCTTTGACAGGAGGATGGTATGGTCGACTGTATCAAAGGCTCTAGAGAGGTCCAGGAATATACCGACTGTGAACTGACTGTCATCAAAGGAATTTAAGATGTCATTAGTAAAGGATAGCAGAGCACTCGGTCGACCTTCCAGCTCTAAATCCAAACTAGTGAAGGAGGAGTTACAGATGTGTAGGAGAACAGGTAGTGGGCTACTTTCTTAATGATGCTCATTGGTATATTGTCTTCACCTGCTGCTGCATCTTTGGACATTTTTATGGTGGCCAGTAATTCATCTGCTGTGACAGGGGATAAGAACAGCTCATTTTGCTGTCTGTTTTGCAGGTAGGCTCTAAATTCCTCATGGTAATCAGGGATGTTCTCTGTAAGATTTTTACCAACATTAATAAAATATTCATTGATGTGGTTGGTAATGAGGGAGGGTTCTGTTACAACTGAATCATTTATCATGAAAGTTGAGTGGGGGGCCGAAGGCTGAGAGTTCCTGTTGTGAATAGAATTGATGATACGGTGTTCCAGGTTTTCTTACTGCTGCCTGATGCTGACTGGAGCTTATTTGTATAATAGCTACGTCTGGCATTTCTAACTGCTTGAGTTACTCTATTTCTCATACTTTAGTAAACAGCACTGAAAGATATGGGTCTTTTTACAAATTTCCTCTGGAGTTTGTGGTTTTTCTTTTATCATTGACTTGATTTCACTTGTAATATAGGGTTTGAGGATAGATATACTTTTTACGAACTCAGTACGGTATTGAGGGGGAAGCAATTATCAAAGGTTTGAAGATGCAAGAGAAGTTGCGTTAGGGTTGTCGGAGGCACAGACAACACCCAACTTAGCATCCAATGTTATTTTTTAACAAGAGCATATTGTCAGTGCAGTAAAGTAGTGTCACATATTACCCGCATTCAATTTTACGCACTTGGATTAGAAAAAAAACAATGAGTGTAGGAGCAATTGGCTGGGGGAGACAACAGACACAAGGCCATTTTAGCAGGGAGTATTTATGAGAAAAAAATAAACCCTAGCTGCTGTGTGGTTTGTTTACTAATGGCAGTGGTGCGGCAGCGCCATCTATCGAGGAATTGCTAAAAATTGTCTGCTGGCCTCAAAGAAAAGAGAAGAGGCAGTTGATGATGAAGGGAAGAAAAGAGAAGAGGCAGTTGATGATGAAGGGAAGAAAAGAGAAGAGGCAGTTGATGATGAAGGGAAGAAAAGAGAAGAGACAATTGATGATGAAGGGAAGAAAAGAGATGAAAGAGTGAGAGAAAAAGAAAAGATGGAGACACAGGAGAGGAAAATGGTGCAGGCATTAGTGAGTGAAGGTGTCAGAGAGAAGACAAGGGAGGCCGAGGGCGTGTGTGTCAGAGACAGCACCACCACACTGGCTAAAAGATTACGGCACAGTTGTGACGTTGAGGCGGCCGACGGCTTTTGTCTAAAGAAAAGGAAGAAGGACGATTGTACAGGTGAAGGTAAACCCCAGTTGGGTGACAGTAACTGCACGACGCCGTTATCGAGTGACGGCAAGATGGAGCCCGCCTCGTCAGACGGTGGTCGATGAAACGTGTGCTGGTGTCGTGCCGGAAACGACGGCGTAAATTGCAAGTACAAAAATACGTAATGCGAGACAGTTGTGGATGTGTCGGGTTAAGCGTTGTGATGCCATCAATATAAAGGTGACATAATATGACCCCGAGTTAGTTCCAGATCTCGTGTTTATTCTTATCAGTAGTAATGGAAGTTGTCACCAGTGCTGTACTGTATAGATATGTGTATATATACCAATACTTTTATGAGGTGGGAGAAAAATTGTTGTCCACATTATTGTTTACTGTACTTAATTGTCTCCAAAAATATATGTGAAATATGTGTACAATACACCAGAATTTGAATACTTTTTTTAAGGAGCCGGTGTGATGTTTTCTGGTGTGAAATGAAGGTCATATTCATGTGAACTGAGTGAAAAATAGTATAAAAACTTATTATTGAATGCAGTGGATATTTTGCTGTGATCGGCTAAGTTCTTACTAATGCTATTTTGCCGTGAGTGCGCGCTGATTGGCTAAGTACTGTCTGTTTAATATAACGAGGTTCCGCCACCCAGCTAGGAAGTAAGGTAACGTTAGGTAGGTTAGGTTAGGTTAGGTTAGGTTAGGTTAGGTCAGGTTAGGTTAGGTCAGGTCAGGTTCTATTAGGTTCTAGTAAATGTCCCAGTTTTATAATGATAAGAACATTTGTGGAAAAACTGAACAAGATCAAACAAGTTCTGGTGGTCAGATATTTTTAACCTTTTTATAAGTTAGGTTAGGTTAGGGGTTTGTTTGTTTGTTCTTTTAGTATTTTACCCCACATTTTCCCTCCACTACCCACTTTAAACAACCAATATTGTCGGTAACTGTAGAGGTCACATTGGTTAAAATACTCAAAAAATATAAATTTGTGCCAGAAATGTTATAGAATACAATATATTTTTTGGGGGGAGGAAGGGGGGGAGGGGGATAAATTTGTACTTTAAGACATGAGTCTCTAGGGGCTGATCAATATGTTTTAACAGTGTATTTTGGTGAGTTTTAAACGAATCTGACCTTAAATTTTGGCATAAAATGGAAAAGACAATGAATAGAACCTGACCTAACATACCCATAGGGTGGATATGTAAGGTCAGGTTTTAGAAGGTTCTATGCATAAGTTTTTTATGTATTATTTTTATATAACGTTAATAATAACAAAATACTACAGAAATGGAAATATTAAACAACTTACCTTAATATTGAGGTTTACAGTAAGTCCTCGCTTAACGTCGGGGTTATGTTCCTAAAAATGCGAAGTTATACGAAACAACGATTAGCGGATTAATTTTCCCCATAGGAAATAGATAGAATGCGTGAGTTACGTTCCCCAGCCTCCCTTTGACCCATGAAATACATTACATATACAGAAAATCATTGCCATTTATATAGAGAATAGTATATAGAACTACAGTACTAAGTTTGTATTGGTACTCACTGATGGGCGGAGGTGGTAGAGCGAGTGTGTGGTGGGGAGTGGAGGGGAGGAGGAGGAAGGTGGGAGAGGAGGAGGGTGGGAGGGGAGGAGGAGGAGGGTGAGTCACTTGCGCCAAGCCGAGAGAGCATAGCGCGGCCAGACGAGAGAGGGTGATGCACTGTAAAATGTAGTCTGTGACGACGCATAACGACGTAGCATCGGATCACCGGGACGTTAAACGAATTTTTGGTCTCTTAAAGTTTAGCGACGTAGTAATGAAACAACGTTAAGCGGGACGACGCTAAGCGAGGACTTACTGTATATACATCAGGCGTCTGTGGACATAATCGAAGGATCGTGTATTACATTGAAAGTTGTTGTTTTTGGTAATATGTAAGTCTCTTCTGCATTTGGAACATTAGCAAGTATTCTTAATTAAGCCAAGGTCACAAATGAAAGACATCAAGCGAGATTCATCAAGAACTCAGTTTGATAAATTGCGATAAGAATAATCTCAACCTTCGCAACTCGCCATTATGTTCAAAAGACGCAGTTTCACGTGATGTCCCCCCCCCTCTGTAAAAGTGTGAGGAGACAGTTAATAGAGAATTGTGACGACTGTTAACGGTATTCAAAACAATTAGAAGAGAATGGAATCAGTCTACAAGATCCTGTAAAAGTCAAAATATGACACAATTACATCATTTATTGGTTCAATATAGATGATATGAAAAGAAGGGGGAATGCATTTAATAACTAAACAAGAGAACATAGACCGGTATTAACATAATGTAAAGTTAATAAAGATGTTTATTTATTTTATTTAAAGGATCAGGATTAACGGTTCAGAATTTATACAAACAACAATGGCGGAGCCTGAAAAAATGTGCTGCCTGACTCTTGAAAGGTAAGAAAATGATCTATGGCATCACAAATGTCCCTAGACGTAATGTTAATGCCATAACATCAGTGTTTGCCGTGTTTTTACCCCATAACTTCCCTCATCCTTCATGCCCTGCCCACTAACAAGGAATTATGATCATAGGATAAAGTAAATGAAAAATTCTTAAAAAATACTTAAAATCAAAATAGAAAGTTGTCGTTTCTTTTAATATACTTAACCCTTATACACCAGGTGAAGTTCCAGAACGTCCGCCTATTTTCCCGCCATTTTTATTTATTTATTTATTTATTATTGTTTTTGGAAATGATTCTTTTTTCTCGACTTAACCCCGCGTGGGGGGTACTGACAGCAGCACCCTAACCCTGGGCTTCAGGGTTAAATTCATCAAAACATAAGTATAGGAAAAATAAAGACAATCAGTTTCTGGTGGTAGCCGTTGTCTACACCTTTACCAAAAATTCATTTGTGTCGCTATTATCCATTTCTGCCAGGTATATGTGGGGTTGAAAATGCTCATAATAGGGAGATTTAGATGTTTCAGTAGTACAGTATATACCTTTGGGGCGCACTATGTCCTGAAGTAAAATAATTCTTCTTTGTGTGTGCACTTTCTCCCTGTAGGTGGTGGGTAGGATACACCCCATATGGTCACCACTAACAGTCACTGGTATTAATGACAAATAGTAGGTTATTATTTTACACTAATATAAAGTACATGTGTATACAGACGACTGGAGATGTATTGTTATTATTATACATGAATAATAATTATTTAATAAAGAAAACTGTTAAAACATTTGTCAATAAACAAAACACAGAACAAATAAAGATCATTTGGCACATCAGCACATAAATCACCGAGCAGTGAGGTGATTGCTGGCGTAATGTTTTTATTATTTATTTTCGTCTTTAATAAAGTTACTTTCGTGTATATATTGATGGGAATGAACGGGGTGACGAAAAGGGCAAAGCAGTGGTGATGAAATGGGCAGACGTAGTAGCCAGCTATCAAACAAGGGGTGCACCTCCAACTCGGCCCATCTCGGATAACCAACCTTTAACTAAACAATCTACTGTTTGTTAGTGAAAACTCGAACATAAATGAATTACAAAATTAAAAATGTCACATTGGACTGACTTGCGACCAGCTTGGTGGTCCTGGCAGAGGGTCTTCAGCCTTGTCTGGAGGCTCTTGTAAATGCATTTTTGGCACTTACTGGTATTGAAACAGTTTATTTAGCCAGAAGAACACACATACAGAGTTGATTCTTTGAGAAGATACAACAGCACAGTCGTTGAGAGAAGGGGTATCGCGTTTGAAGATGGATTACACGACCTCACGTGAGGTGACCTAACACAATGTACCCACAGAGAACAACCTCACTTTATCTGGAGACCTGATAATGACACCCAACGTTTTGTCAAGTCACAAAGTCGCCCAATAACCTGACTGTGATACATGACTATCGAAGGACGTGACACAAGATGATCAGAGGAATGATGCTTTGTAGCTTGGAAGTTCTGCAGTCGAATTATATATATATACAGCTCCTCCCCGACTTACGACGGGGTTAGGGACCCAAATCCAGGTCGTAAGTCGAAAATTCTTAAATAATACATAGAAAATCTAAAATGGGTGTCCAGTATCTTTTTCTTCTCAGCACCACAAAATTCTCACTTTTAAGCTTGCCAGCCATTTTAAAGTGAATTACAAACGAAAATATTTTCAGTACACAGCGCAAACATTGACGTTGACTTGAAAATACTTAATTTGACAAAATTTTGGTATGACTGAGGCAGGTCCTAAGTGCAGGTGGTCGTAAGTCGGGGAGGATCTGTACAGTATATGGTAAATTTTTACTTTAGTACATGAGTCCCTAAGGGTTGACCAATATGTTTTCATAATGTATTTTGGAGAGTTTTAAACGAATCTGACCTTCATTTTTAGCAGAAATTGCTAGTTACCCCCTCCCCCCAACACTAATGGGGATGAGCCTGGGAAATCGGGGTTTTTGGGAGGGGGAGAAAACGAAAACAAGTCATCTAACTGAACAAAACCTAACCTAACCTGACCCCTAGCCGAGAGCTCCGCCCCCGGACCCCTGGTAGGCCTAGCTTAAACTACTTTGGGGTGCACTATGTCCAAAAGTATAATACCTTAGTTGGACGAGGAAGGACCAGGGATACATAAGAACTGGATAGAATGATCGTCTTTCTCGTAAAACTCGGCAATAAACTTAAAATAATCGTAGGACCACAAATGAAAACCAACCTCGGCCACGGCCATTGAGAGACTAGTCAATGGAATTAAAATTGTACCTAGGCTGTTTCCTTTGAAAAAATCAAATGTGATAGGCAAAAAAAAATTTGCATATCGATATATCATTGGTCACGATTGGATGACATCAGTCAATATTACGCATGCGTGATGTGCAGATAACATCTCCTAACAGACAAAGACTGAAAACTACGTAAAATAAATTAATTTCATTTGTGTCGCTATTATCCATTTCTGCCAGGTATATGTGGGGTTGAAAATGCTCATAATAGGGAGACCTAGATGTTTCAGTAGTATATACCTTAGGGGCACCCTATGTCCTGAAGTAAAATAATTCTTATATATATATATATATATATATATATATATATATATATTATATATATATATATATATATTGCTGATAACCACAAGGAAAGAACAAAACATGAAGTTCCCAAGCGCTTTCGTGTTTTCTTCTTTCCTTGTGGTAATCAGCATATACCTGGATCACGTGCAACTACAGTGATTTACTTGCATATATATATATATATATATATATATATATATATATATATATATATATATATATATATATATATATATATATATAGAGTTAGCCAGATTAAGGGTTCTGTAGACTCTGGGCACTTATATGTCCACGTTCATTAACCTATGTTTTTCGAGTCAGGGCTGCGATTATTGAGGTGTCACTATCCAACAATCACGATGGAAGAATATGCTAAGAGTAGAGGAGGTTGTATGAATATCAATATCGAGGCTGTACAACAACTCATTGATGTAATTAAAAAATAAGGTATTGATTCTTCCATACATACTGTACTTATGTAACAGGTGTGTGTATTTATATATTTTGTGTTCATTAAACAACATTAATTCAAGCATTGTGTTTTCCTTTGGCCTTTTATTGGACGTGTTCATAGTCCTCAAAATATCTAAGACAGTGGGATGAGCGGCAGCCCTGGACCAGTTGGCTACCTGAGAGGGGCCGAGTCCAACCCTGCCGCAGGGAAGATATTGGAAGCATAATGTGTTGTCTAATGGTAGACCCTGCTGCCTAACAGAGGGACGGACCCCCGTCATATTAAACAGAAAGTACTTATCCAACTAGAGCGCACTCACGGTAAAATAGCGTTAGTAGGAATTTACCAGGTAACGGCAAAATACCCACCATGTAATACGTAAGATCACCAACACGTCGTTACTATAATTGTTATTTGTGCTACACACCTCAGTTATATGACATATTTAAAGAAGCTTTGGTTTAACTGACCAGGTTGACCCAGGTAGGTGCCGGTGTGTGGTGGACGCCTCATCCCCTGTTGTCTTCCTCACGCTGGTCTGCCACTAACACTAATGTTATCACAACACCACGAACTGGCCGCTACAGAAATGATTTACTTAGGCAATAAAACTTAACTTACCCTTTATAGTGTATATTAAATTACAATATAAAAATTAGATTAAATTTAATGTGTTAAATTAAGTTTATACAATTTATAAGTAAAATAAGAAAAGTAAATAGGCCAGAGGTTATTGGTGAGAATAATTGCAACATGAGGTGCATACCACACGTGTTGTTTTGGTCTAGGATAACGAGCCGAATTATTTTATTTATTTATTATACGTAATAATGTATCATGTTATCATTTAAGATATTTTATTATCAGTCACCTTGGTCGTACCATCAGTAGGGCTGTGTATTACATTTACCACTGTGATGAAGACGCCTCATTAAACTAAGTTCGGGAAATTTGTCACCTACAGTAATTATTTGACAAGTCTCCGTATGTGCTTTAGTTCTTTTTTTTCTTTTATCCTCTTCACCACTGATCGGCTCGTTAGCCGCTTGGTCGGTCGGTCACGTCTGTCACGCACTGTTGGCAAGTACTGGGCATGCACCGGCTCCTGAATGTACCTGAACCTGCTCCAGTGTTGGTCAAGTCTTGTCTTGAAAGAGCTCACACTCGGTGCCGTCACAACACTCTCTGGTAGATTGTTCCAAGAGTTTACAACCCTCGCTCCGAAAAAGTTTGCCCTCACAGTTTTCTGGACTTGCGGCTTCTTCAATCTTGAGCTGTGACCCCTTGTGGGGCGAGCGTCTGCCAGCTCCAAGTAAGGACACTCGCCTGAGTAGTGTCTCTGAGATGCTTATACACCTCAACTAGGTCCCCCCTTGCCCGTCTGTAGTATAAGCTAGGCAAGTTCAGGCGCTCCAATCTCTCAGGGTAGCTGAGGTGCCGAAGTGCAGGCACCAGTCTGGTGGCTCTCTGAACATTTTCAACCAACTGACAGTCCCTAGCATATCTCGGGGACCAGATGGGGTGACAGTACTCCAGATGGGGAAGCACTTCACTCCTGAAGATCGTTACGAGGGACGGACCGTCTTGATATCTGAACGACCTTCTTATAAGACCCAATAATTTATTTGCCTGATTTACCTTCTTCTCGCAATGGCCCGAGAACTACAGTCTCAAATAGTGCAGTTTCTTCATCCCTTTGGGACATATGATACGCCTCCTTACCGTTGGTACGCCCCAGGTGCATCCTCTTACCCTTCGTGACATTGAATCTCAGCAGCCATTCCTTCGACCATTCCTGGAGCCCACAGAGGTCCTTCTGCAGCTCTTCACAGTCCGCTTGGTTCTTGATTTCCCGAAATAACTTGACGTCATCGGCAAACATTTGTATGGAGGAGTGTACAACGTCAGGCATGTCATTTATGAAATAAACAAACAACAGCGGGCCAAACACACTGCCCTGTGGTACCCCACTTGTGACAGGTACGGATGATGATTTCGTGCCATTAATCACCACACACTGCTTGCGGTCATGTAGAAAGTCTTCTATCCACGCTTGGACATTTCCCCGAATTCCGTACCCTTCCAGTTTGATTTTCACCCTTTCGTGGGGTACACTGTCGAAAGCCTTGGCAAAATCTAGGTAAATATGTCGATATTACCACCCCGTTCCAGAATATGGGTCCAAATATCCAATACCTTGAGCAATTGTGTTAAGCAAGAGCGCAGTGGCATAAAACCGCGTTGGCAATCCTTTACAAGGTTGTTTCGTAGTAATATTCCATTGCGGCATCTCTGATAATACTCTCAAGTACTTTACATATTATGCTGGTCAGGCTGTGTCACCTACCATTCCCTGCATCACCTACCATGCCTCTGTGTCACCTACCATTCCCTTGCATCACCTACCATGCCTCTATATCACCTACCATGCCTCTGTGTCACCTACCATGCATCTGTGTCACCTACCATTCCCTTGCATCACCTACCATGCCTCTGTATCACCTACCATGCCTCTGTGTCACCTACCATGCCTCTGTGTCACCTACCATGCCTCTGCGTCACCTACCATGCCTCTGTGTCACCTACCATTCCCTTGCATCACCAACCATGCCTCTGTATCACCTACCATGCCTCTGTGTCACCTACCATTCCCTTGCATCACCTACCATGCCTCTATATCACCTACCATGCCTCTGTGTCACCTACCATGCATCTGTGTCACCTACCATTCCCTTGCATCACCTACCATGCCTCTGTATCACCTACCATGCCTCTGTGTCACCTACCATGCCTCTGTGTCACCTACCATGCATCTGTGTCACCTACCATTCCCTTGCATCACCTACCATGCCTCTGTATCACCTACCATGCCTCTATATCACCTACCATGCCTCTGTGTCACCTACCATGCCTCTGTGTCACCTACCATGCCTGTGTCACCTACCATTCCCTTGCATCACCAACCATGCCTCTGTATCACCTACCATGCATCTGTGTCACCTACCATGCCTCTGTGTCACCTACCATGCCTCTGTGTCACCTACCATGCCTCTGTGTCACCTACCATTCCCATGCCTCTGTATCACCTACCATGCATCTGTATCACCTACCATGCCTCTGTGTCACCTACCATGCATCTGTGTCACCTACCATTCCCTTGCATCACCTACCATGCCTCTGTATCACCTACCATGCCTCTGTATCACCTACCATGCCTCTATGTCACCTACCATGCCTCTGTATCACCTACCATGCATCTGTATCACCTACCATGCCTCTGCATCACCTACCATGCATCTGTGTCACCTACCATGCCTCTGTATCACCTACCATGCCTCTGTATCACCTACCATGCCTCTGCATCACCTACCATGGCTCTATGTCACCTACCATGCCTCTGTATCACCTACCATGCCTCTGTATCACCTGCCATGCCTCTGTATCACCTACCATGGCTCTGTGTCACCTACCATGCCTCTGTGTCACCTACCATGCCTCTGTATCACCTACCATGCCTCTGTATCACCTACTATGCCTCTGTATCACCTACCATGTCTATGTATCACCTACCATTCCCCTGCATCACCTACCATGCATCTGTGTCACCTACCATTCCCCTGCATCACCTACCATGCCTCTGTGTCACCTACCATGCCTCTGTGTCACCTACCATGCATGTGTATCACCTACCATGCCTCTGTGTTACCTACCATGCCTCTGTGTCACCTACCATGCATCTGTATCACCTACCATGCCTCTGTGTCACCTATCATGCATCTGTATCACCTACCATGCATCTGTGTCACCTACCATGCCTCTGTATCACCTACCATGCCTCTGTATCACCTACCATGCCTCTGTGTCACCTACCATGCCTCTGTGTCACCTACCATGCCTCTGTATCACCTACCATGCCTCTGTGTCACCTACCATGCATGTGTATCACCTACCATGCCTCTGTGTCACCTACCATGCCTCTGTATCACCTACCATGCCTCTGTGTCACCTACCATGCCTCTGTGTCACCTACCATGCCTCTGTATCACCTACCATGCCTCTGTGTCACCTACCATGCATGTGTATCACCTACCATGCCTCTGTGTCACCTACCATGCCTCTATATCACCTACCATGCCTCTGTGTCACCTACCATGCATGTGTATCACCTACCATGCCTCTGTGTCACCTACCATTCCCCTGCATCACCTACCATGCATGTGTATCACCTACCATGCCTCTATATCACCTACCATGCCTCTGTGTCACCTACCATGCCTCTGTATCACCTACCATGCCTCTGTGTCACCTACCATGCCTCTGTATCACCTACCATGCCTCTGTATCACCTACCATGCCTCTGTGTCACCTACCATGCCTCTATATCACCTACCATGCCTCTGTGTCACCTACCATTCCCCTGCATCACCTACCATGCCTCTGTGTCACCTACCATGCATCTGTATCACCTACCATTCCCCTGCATCACCTACCATGCCTCTGTGTCACCTACCATGCATCTGTGTCACCTACCATTCCCCTGCATCACCTACCATGCCTCTGTATCACCTACCATGCCTCTGTATCACCTACCATGCCTCTGTGTCACCTACCATGCATGTGTATCACCTACCATGCCTCTGTGTCACCTACCATGCATCTGTATCACCTACCATGCCTCTGTGTCACCTACCATGCATCTGTATCACCTACCATGCCTCTGCATCACCTACCATGCCTCTGTGTCACCTACCATTCCCCTGCATCACCTAACATGCCTCTGTGTCACCTACCATGCCTCTTTGTCACCTACCATTCCCCTGCATCACCTACCATGCCTCTGCATCACCTACCATGCCTCTGTGTCACCTACCATGTATCTGTGTCACCTACCATGCATCTGTGTCACCTACCATTCCCCTGCATCACCTACCATGCCTCTATATCACCTACCATGCCTCTGTGTCACCTACCATGCCTCTGTATCACCTACCATTCCCCTGCATCACCTACCATGCCTCTGTGTCACCTACCATGCCTCTATATCACGTACCATGCCTCTGTGTCACCTACCATGCCTCTATATCACCTACCATGCCTGTGTCACTGGTAGTGTTAATTTTTGGAAATTAGTACATGTTATTACATGTACACTGTATACATATATGTAAAGTATATGGGCCGATAATTTTTTATTGTTGTAGTTTTGTAGGGGGGGGGGGGTTGCCTCAATAACTCGGAATTTGGGGTAATTCAGCAAGGCCGAGTTATCAAGGGTTTTGTGGGGTATGGGATTGTTTGGTTCACACTCAGGATGGAATGGAGAAAGGAAACTCACAATGTGCTCTCTATATACATGTTGTATTGAATGTACAATGCAGCTTGGTGCTGGGAAGGCAGCGTGGTTACAAGCGTGATGTAGAGAGAGCTGGTTGGTGAGGATGCTCACAGGAGGACAGCTTGTGGGTCGCCATGCTCGCCAGCGGGAGAGAGGACCGCCAGGCAGGCAGAGGAGCGAGGGAAGGCCGCCAGGCAGCGGCGGAGGTGTGTGGGCCGCCAGGCAGGCGGAGGAGGAGGTGTTGCTGGCTGTGGCTGAAGGTAGAGAGCGAGAGAGCGAGAGCGAGAGCGAGGGCGAGGGCGAGAGGCAGATCACCGCGAGGTCAGGTCTTAAATAGCGGGGGTAGGCGTGGCTTAGTAGTTGACCCCCGCTCCGTGGTGTATGGCGGCGCTGGTTGACCTAGGTCACGAGGCATACACTGGGGAATAGGTGGGGTCGGCTAGGTAGCGACAAACAGCGTTTGTAGGGGAGAATTCCACTACAGTACTCCCCCTTCCCTCCAGGCTGTGTAGGAGACTTGTTGTCTGCAGAGTTGCATAGCACATGTGAGGCAGAACGGGCGGTGCGTGCCTCATGTGAGACAACGGCGATGGCGTGGATGAGCCGGTCGCTGGCGACAACTGTCTAGATACACAATATCTGTGGGAGTAGAGAGGGAGAATAAGTGCGTGTGGAGGCGATGAATGTTGTGCTTCCCTCACGGCAGGTACAGAGTCGCCAGATGCGCCTGCTGGGGTGTGTGTGGGCCTGGGTCAGTAGCAAGGGCTGTGTCAGCAGCAGCGGATGAGGGCTCGTGACAGCAGCTGGGTCCACGACAGCAGCAGGGTGCAGGACATTAGCAGGGAGTACCTGAGGGAGAAAAGAGGGGTGTGTGGGTCCGCACTCAGGAACAGAGGCCGCGTCAGGGCGGCGGGGGTTACTGCTGGGCCGGGGTCGGCGTCTGAGACAGGACGGGTGTGCTGGGGTCGGTAGGACGTGGTGCTTGGGGCAGGAAGAGGAGCTGGTGTCTGCTTAGAGTAGCAGAGCTGCTCTAGGGTGTCTGACCTGCGGTGTAGAAACTGTAGTTGTAGAGTCGATGACAGCTGCTTCTGGGTGGATAAGCCAGTCTTCCATGTTGCTTGAAGACTGGGAGCGTGATCAGTTTCTCCTCCATCCTGTGTGAGTGCGAATCTCCGGGAGTCACCATTTGTGGGGTATGGGATTGTTTGGTTCACACTCAGGATGGAATGGAGAAAGGAAACTCACAATGTGCTCTCTATATACATGTTGTATTGAATGTACAATGCAGCTTGGTGCTGGGAAGGCAGCGTGGTTACAAGCGTGATGTAGAGAGAGCTGGTTGGTGAGGATGCTCACAGGAGGACAGCTTGTGGGTCGCCATGCTCGCCAGCGGGAGAGAGGACCGCCAGGCAGGCAGAGGAGCGAGGGAAGGCCGCCAGGCAGCGGCGGAGGTGTGTGGGCCGCCAGGCAGGCGGAGGAGGAGGTGTTGCTGGCTGTGGCTGAAGGTAGAGAGCGAGAGAGCGAGAGAGCGAGGGCGAGGGCGAGAGGCAGATCACCGCGAGGTCAGGTCTTAAATAGCGGGGGTAGGCGTGGCTTAGTAGTTGACCCCCGCTCCGTGGTGTATGGCGGCGCTGGTTGACCTAGGTCACGAGGCATACACTGGGGAATAGGTGGGGTCGGCTAGGTAGCAACAAACAGCGTTTGTAGGGGAGAATTCCACTACAGTTTACTGTACAAACTTGATTCAACAGCAAGAGATTAATTGTATTATGTGTGAGTCTCTTATTGTTTGTGGTAATAATACACAAGATAATGTTTTTATTGTTGCAGCTTTATGCTAGGATGATATATGAGGCAACTCAGTGGTGACACCTTGACAACTACTATAAAGAGAACAGTACTGTACAACCTTCACTAAAGTAATAACTTGATTTGACTCTTACTTTCATTCTTGATGCATAAATGTGTGTTATGGTGATAGTGTACACAGATGAGACTGTGTCACCTGTTGCCAAGTGACTGACATGTTCATCTCTGGTACAACACAGTTCAGTACGTACTGTACAGTACAGTACAGTACAGCACTATACTATACTATCTGTACAGTACTGTACTGTACTGTACTATATTGTACTATACTGTATTGTTCTATACTGTACTGTACTATCTGAACTGTACTATCTGTACAGTACTGTACTGTACTGTACTATATTGTACTATACTGTATTGTTCTATACTGTACTGTACTATCTGAACTGTACTATCTGTACAGTACTGTACTGTACTATACTGTGCTGTACTAAACTGTACAGTACTGTATTATACTGTACTATACTGAACAATACTGTACTGTACTATACTGTGCTATGCTGTATTGTACAGTGCTGTACTGTGCTGTACAGTGCTGTACTGTGCTGTATTGTACTGTACTGTACTGTACTGTATTGTACTGTACTGTATTGTACTGTGTTGTATTGTACTGTACTGTGTTGAACTGTGTTGTATTGTACTGTACTGTACTGTACTGTACTGTATTGTACTGTACTGTATTGTACTATACTGTACTGTACTGTATTGTACTGTACTGTACTGTACTGTATTGTACTGTGTTGTATTGTACTGTACTGTACTGTACTGTATTGTACTGTGTTGTATTGTACTGTACTGTACTGTACTGTGTTATACTGTATTGTATTGTACTGTGTTGTATTGTACTGTACTCTACTGTACTGTACTGTGTTGTATTGTACTGTACTGTATTGTACTGTACTGTACTGTAGTGTACTGTACTGTACTGTACCGTACTGTACTGTGTTGTACTGTGTTGTATTGTACTGTACTGTATTGTATTGTACTGTACCGTACTGTACTGTGTTGTATTGTACTGTACTGTGTTGTACTGTATTGTATTGTACTGTGTTGTATTGTACTGTACTGTATTGTATTGTACTGTACCGTACTGTACTGTGTTGTATTGTACTGTACTGTATTGTATTGTACTGTACTGTACTGTACTGTATTGTACTGTACTGTATTGTACTGTACTGTACTGTACTGTGTTGTACTGTATTGTACTGTACTGTACTGTAATGTATTACATTGTATTGTACTGTACTGTATTGTACTGTACTGTATTGTACTGTACTGTATTGTACTGTACTGTATTGTACTGTACTGTACTGTGCTGTGTTGTACTGTATTGTACTGTACTGTACTGTAATGTATTACATTGTATTGTACTATACTGTGTTATATTGTACTGAACTGTATTGTATTGTACTGTACAGTACTGTACTGTACTGTGCTGTGTTGTACTGTAGTGTACAGTGCTATACTGTACTGTGCTGTGTTGTACTGTACTGTACAGTACTATACTGTACTGTACAGTAGTGTTCTGTACTGTACAGTACTGTATTGTACTGCACTGCGTTGTACGAGGTGGGGTGGGGCAGGATGAGGTGGGGTGGGGCAGGACGAGGTGGGGTGGGGCAGGACGAGGTGGGGTGGAGCAGGATGAGGTGGGGTGGGGCGGGGCTGGAGATGGTTGGCACATATAGAAGGGTTTATTACATAACTCTGGCAGTTTCAGTGATTATTATTATTATTATCATCACTACTTTTCTTTACATAATATATAATGGTAACACAGGGGACTATACAGGTTATGTTTGAGCAGATAATAAATTTTCTAATGTGGCAAAATGTAAACCTACCAACACAAGCTGTAGCTATACAAAGTTTACCTTCTTGTGCTTCATTATACTAATACTGACAGGTGACTTGTGAAGGACAACATATTAACATTAAGGACTTAATCTTTACAATACAGTGGCAGCTTAATTATATCACGGACTCTCTCTCTTATAACACATGTACAGTACAGTAAAGATAAACAGTATTTTATTGTTATGTTTTTCATAGGTTGTGCTAAAGCTTCACCTCAAGAGGTTGGAAGGGGTGCAATCCACTGTTCTTGAAGGCCTCTTGAACATCCTCAGGGTGACCTATCTTAGCCAAGAGAGTTTTCAGCAAAGCTGTAAAAGAATTAGGAGTTATGACATCACTATTGCCTTTCATCGTCCGCTCCAACACCAGCTCCTTCCAGGAAACTTCTAGAGGCTTGAAGACAGCAGAGGCTGCTGGCTGCAGGAGCTGGGGGGAGCTATGAAGGAGGGAGTAGAGGATGATCTGGTGCTGGAGGCAGAACTCCCACACCTCTGGAGACAGGTAGGAACACCGACTGTCCAGAAAGAGCCACACGGGCGTCTCTATTCCAGCATTCTGGATCCAGGGCATGAACACCTGGCTCAAGTACTCCTGAAAGATCTCTGGAGTCATAAACCCACAGCCAGACTCTGTCAACAGCCAGTCCTGGAAGATGCTCGACTTATCACTACTGCAAGGAGTCCCCGAAGGTGATGTGATGGCTCCAGGCAGTGTGCGGCCATCAGCACACAAGCTCATGAAAACGGTTATAGAGCTGTTCTCAGTCTTAGCACGGTCTAGGACATTTTTGGGACAATGTGGAGCGTGGACAATACCGGCCCCGGAGCACAAAAAAAAAGTAGTCTCGTCGGCAGTATATATGCGACTGGGGTTAGTCATGGCATCTGTAAAGCCTCTGTTTGAACAAAAGACATCTAAGTTTTCCTTCCAGAAATGCATCTTATGCTTAATGACTCCCAGTTTATAGGCAAGGAGGTCATCTGGGGTGCAGAGACAGAGATGAGGATGACGTCTGAAGAAAGTCTGGTACCAGAAGGGTCCAGGACGATCATCCTTCAACGGATTTTTCCTGCCCTGAGCACGTAACTTACGCAAGAAACTGTGCATTACTTCCTGCACGTCCAACTTGGTCCTTAAGAAGCCCACCTCTGCCCACTGCCTAAAGTAATCAACGATGCGGTGCTCCTCTTGGGTGGTGAAGAGGTTGAGTCTGGGGTTGGAAGACGTTTTGTTGCAGCTCATGAGTCTATCGTGGAGGGTGGTCAGCGGGACGCCGTACTCGCGAGCTGCCTGACGTTGACTCATCTTTCCCTCGCACACAGCATCGAGGGCCTCCAGTAATGTCTCCTGGTTGTACTGGCTGTACTTCTTACGCCCACCCATCTGATGAAGTAACATAAAGCCAACTTTAACATAAGGTCAGCTTTTGCAACATAAAGCTAACTAGCAAGGCTTAGGCTAACAGGCTAAGAGAAGGCCACACTTAACTAACACAACTAACACAAGGGTATCTGCAGGTGACACACTAACACAAGAGTATCTGCAGGTGACACACTAACACAAGAGTATCTGCAGATGACACACTAACACAAGAGTATCTGCAGGTGACACACTAACACAAGAGTATCTGCAGGTGACACACTAACACAAGAGTATCTGCAGGTGACACACTAACACAAGAGTATCTGCAGGTGACACACTAACACAAGAGTATCTGCAGGTGACACACTAACACAAGAGTATCTGCAGGTGACACACAGGGTTCTCTACGCAGTCCTCACACTTTTTAACAATATACTCAGTAGTTACCACAAAAGTTGAGATAAATGTATAGTATATATCAAGTGCCACTAAGAGAGCCTTAGGCTCTCACTTGGCTCAGCAATGTTTATATTGTTAATATTATCCACTCTGTATCTGTATTTTTCTGGCTAACTAACTGTTTCAATATCAATATTAAGAGAGATGTTTTCCACTCGGTACAATATTATTCTCACGGACATTGCAAAGAGCAGTGGCTGTACTGTACTTGTTTCCAAGAAGAATACAGTACTGTACAGAACAACACAGACCACACTATATGATAAAATGTTAAGCCTCTTTCCACTTAATACAGGGTGGTAATAATTAACAACAGTCAAAAGTAACATAGATAATTGTCTACAACAAGGTCACTAAGCTTTTATAATAATACTGCATGAGGCGCCTCCCCCTACTTGATTAAATTGTAATTGTTATTAATCTTCACAGTATTTCACTTCATCTTTAATCTGCCAATCCCTCTACTAGACCCCTTGATGATACACTTCGGAGAAACTGTTTTTTGATAATGTGTTCAACCTACCCATCCATCAGGCTGATACTCTGCTGGACTCAGTACTGGCCTCCAGGAATATTTTACTGTCAGGAAATAGAGCTTTCACAGGGAACCAAATCAGACGAGTTTGAGGGATGGGCCATCAGTGGTCGGTGGTTCTTAAGAATTCTGAATATTTTTCTCTGTTGGTTTTCAGGGCACGATGAAGGTAATTTCTTGTAATCGTCGGTCTTCTGAGTACAGTATGCAATGGTCATAAATGATTCACTTATTATTGAGCAAAATAAGAAGCATCACCTTCCAAGAAGAGCATTCAACTTTTGCTTTTCTGAGTCAAGGACTTTATAATTGTGTTCATTGTGCTGTGCTGTGCTGTGCTGTGCTGTGCTGAACCATAATTCATGTGTCACAAGACAATCTGGAGGTCTGGTTCTTGACTAAATACTGCAGTCCCTTACATTGTTGAAACCTGCATATGTGATCCACTATGTTTGTCTGAGGACGTCAGTGGAACCAAATGAGCTACAACCCAATGGTAATCTAATTCACTGTTTATATTGGTATGCAGTGGTAGATCCAGGGGGCTGTGAGAACCTGAGCTCTTAATTGACTGCTCATATGGTGTTGTTCAACATAAAACAATAACAAAGACTCATATACTGACTGTGTACTGACTTAAACACTTACTATACAAAGAACACCAACACCCCTCAAACACACATCCGGGATCTGCTACTATTGGTATGAGAGATGCCCCAACCTTCACCAATGTGTCTGATGGTTTAATGCTCATCTTTATCTCTTGGGAAAAAACAAAACAAATATCGTTTAATTAATATGATTAAAGCCAAAAACTGTTTCTAGTCCTTCCAGCTGACACCAATGGCCAAGGTTCCTTCTACACCACTTCAGCTATCAACATCCCTCAAACAATGTTACTTCCCTGTAGGAATAAAACTATAGTCATATGAACTGCATATTTATTTATATTTTTTAACATTCTATGTTTAGCAACACAGGCAGAAAGATATTAACAGACGTAAATGTACAGAGGCTGGTTGAGGAGGTGTGTCCTGTATCTGTTTGGTTTTATAGCTTGTAATTGTGATAGTTTTATCCCCCTTACTGTATACAGCACAGGTGATCCTCTACTTACCAATATCTGACTTAAGAACTTTCAGAGATACAATCAAACATACAGTGTGTGGGTCATTTATGGTGAATGATAGCTACCTGGTGCAGTACATGCTTGTGGTAAGTTAAGCTTACCAGTAAGCTCCTTTATTCTTGTGTTGCCTAATATACCCCTAGATTCTTACTTTATGTTTATCACTATACAGTACAGTGCTGTATACACCACTATAAATCTACAAAACCTTGTACTGTACAAATGAAGATTTACAGATAAATTTCTTTTAGTTTGCATCTGCTAACATTCCTGGTGGCATTGTTGCCAAGTTACACACATAACTGGAGCCACCTCCCTTTAACCCTCTTGCTACCGGCCAAGCTGTGAGATATGTTATGGTTATTTTTTAACTCATAATTTCAGGTAGATAAACTTAGCTTTATTATTTAATTTTTTTTACTCAGTCACATGCACACATAATCCTTCATACATAATTTACAATAAAAAGCAAAATAAATAATTATCACTGGGTCAAAACATAAAGGAATAAACATTTCTTTGTGTACAAGAGTTAGCAGGCTGGGCGGGGGAGTGGGAGGAGCAGAGTGTGGGAGGTCCGTTGTTTAAGGTCAGCAGAGGCAGCATCCCAGCTGGGCGGGGGAGTGGGAGGAGCAGAGTGTGGGAGCTCCGTTGTTTAAGGTCAGCAGAGGCAGCATCCCAGCTGGGCGGGGGAGTGGGAGGAGCAGAGTGTGGGAGCTCCGTTGTTTAAGGTCAGCAGAGGCAGCATCCCAGCTGGGCGGGGGAGTGGGAGGAGCAGAGTGTGGGAGCTCCGTTGTTTAAGGTCAGCAGAGGCAGCATCCCAGCTGGGCTGTGTTGCAGCGTCAGTGCAAATGGCAGTTGTGTTAAACTTTCATTTAGCTTTTCCTTAATGGTTTTAGCTACATTTTTTCATTTATATTGTATACAAATGTTGCATGAAGTTGCACAATTGTTAAATAACATAAGAAAGGTAGGCAGTATGGGTTATGAATGGCAGGACAGTTGGTAGAGGGAGTTGTGAGCTTGCATCAGCCTTTTGGTTTATCATGTAGGCCGTTACTTTACATCTGTCAGAATATTCCTTACATTATTTCTTATATTTCTACAACATGTTCAGTAACTACAAGAGTAAAGTTGGTCTTACGAACAAGCCTCATGAAGGTAACTTGTTCATAAGTATAGGAACACAAGTGTAATTCTTATCAAGGAAAGTACAGTACAGTACAGTACAGTACAGTACAGTACAGTACAGTACTACAGTACTGTACTGAACAGGGTGTATAAAGCTCATTTAACAGTAAGAGTACAAAATGTGCCCCAAATGTTCATTACTGGTGATATAACAAACAGGCCAGAGGGCACAGGTTATTTGTCTCATTCTGCTCCAAAAAAACAACAAAAAAGACTCTAAAGGGTGAAAAAAGATGTACAGGTTGTACCTCTCTGGTCCGGCATTCTGTCGTCTGGAAACTCCCGTGGTTCGGAACGATTTTAGTTTGTCCAATAGGTAGATAGGCAGTTTTGTTTTTTTTAAACTTATCCGAATTATTATTATTATTATTATTATTATTATTATTATTATTACGGGAGTATTAAATTTTCACCCCTCAGGCCCCAATGTGGGTCAGTGACCTATGCCCGGGTGGGCTAATCCCCGTAAAAAAAGAAACAAAGCCGCGGGAAATTAAGGTTTGTTTACATCCGGCAGTTCGACTGCTCTCTCTCTCTCTCTCTCTCTGCGTGTCTATACAGAGTACAACATTTAACCCTTCAATATATATGAGCAGTAAATAACTGTTGCTTTCATATTCTTATATAGAGTAATGACGATATGTTTTCAAGTGTGCGCACTTACATATGCGATCTCTCTTTTTTTCTTTACCATTATCGTTAGCTACTTCTATTGTTCCATTTATTAACATTAAATAACATTACTTAAAACAACCATATTAATTTTACTACAGCTACAACCAGGGTCTTATTTTCTTCAGTTTTATATGTAGAACCAGTCAGTCACTGGCTTTGTAAACAACGAAAACAAAGCCGTCTCGTCTCCTCGTCTGTTCTAATATTCTAAGTATTATTAATGAATTGTATTGCTCATTTTGCACACATAAACATTAATTCAAACAAAAAGACATTCAGTAATAAACAATAATGAATCCTTTGTACATAAGAGAAATGACGCTGTTTACAGATTGTGCATGTCTGAACATTAGTGAGCCGTTCAAACCAGTCAATATTCGAGTTTCCGCCCTCAAAATTTTTAATTGCTTTGTTTTGTGTGTGTTCCAATAAAAAACGTTGAATAAAAAACTGGCGAAATTTGAGAAGCTACTGTAAGACATTTAACCCTTCAATATGTCTTCAAAGAGACCGTGAAGCAGAGAAAGTGGTGCTAGTGCTTCCAGGCATAAGCACAAGTCACTATCTATCCAGGAAAAGGGTGAATTTCCATGGTCCGGAAATTTCCATGGTCTGGCACTGGTCACGACCCGAGGTTGCCGGACTAGAGAGGTACAACCTGTATTTCATATGTTGTATTATTTTCACCCCAACTGACACCATATAATACTGTACTGTACTCCAGACCCATCATAACAATTCACTGATGGAGGAAATCAACTGGGGAATAATACAAGTGTTGGTAAAAGTTTTCACATGTGATCTTTATCTTTAGTGAAGGTTGATGGTGGTCACACATTACCTCTTACAGTACTCTACTTATTTCTGTACATTTTGTTCATCATAAATCATAATAAATTCAAAACGTATTAAAAAAGGGAAAGAAGCAGGCAAGGCTGACACACACACACACACACACACACACACACACACACACACGCACGCACGCACGTGCCAAGTCGTACGCTTCCAAGGGGCTGTCTCCACCTTAAAGTCACTCACCTGTGGTGTCCCCCAAGGCACCAAGATGAGATCACTATGCTTCCTTATGCTTATCAATGATGCCCTAAGAGAAACCTCCGCTCGCTGGATATATGTGGACGACTCCACCATTGGGATCAGTGTCAACAACTTAGCTCCTGACTACACTGCCCTCCAGGATTTATTGAACAGTCTCCTAAATTGGGACACCAACAACCACATCACCATCAACCATACCAAGACCATGGTTATGCACATCAACCTCTCCTCCGATGTTGTCCCACCTCCCTCCATTACTTTAGGCCCCAACACACTCCAGGTTGCGGACTCCACTAAGCTCCTCGGCGTCATTACAAATAACAAACTATAATTTGAAAAACACACGTCAGTGAAGTTGTCAAATTCTCCAGTTTCCATCTCCACCTCCTCCGCCGACTCAAGTCCCTCGGAGTTCCTGCGTCCAAGCTCCGAAGTGTTTACTCAACATTCATACTTCCCAAGCTCACCTATGCCTCCCCTACCTGGTCTTCCTCCCTAAATGCCACACAACGTAAACAACTAAAATAAGTGCAAAAGAGGGCATGCAAGATTATTCTCTCCCCTTCCTACTCCACATATCAAGAAGTGCTCAACACACTGACTCTCTCGGGTCTCTCTGACCATCACGACGAAGCTTCTGCACCAACTTCGACACCGGTTCCTACTGCCACCCGAGATCCCTCTTCCGAAAATTTCCATTAGACACCACAACCGCATCTAGCCCATACGAGCACGTACTGATCGCTATAAGAACAGCCCAGTCCCAACCATTGTATAAATTATCAACAACTTGTAATTAACCGGTGTATTCACTCCCAGTCAATCTTACCTTTTTGCACTGTCACTATGTTGAAATGCCCTGTAGTATGACCTTCTCCCCACCTAGTTGTTATATATCATATTTGTATCACTTATGTTACTTGTATATTATTTGTCAATCAAGTGACCCATTCCCCAATTATGTAACTGTATATTTTCAGCCTTCTGGCTGCTATGCTCTTTCAATAAACTGTTTATTATTATTATTATTATTATTATTATTACAGGAAACAGGAGTGTACAAATGTTATTTCCCACATACTGGACAGTACTGAAAAGAAATAAATATTTTCTGTACAGTACAGGTTGTACCTCTCTAGTCCGGCAACCTCGGGACCTGACCGGTGCCGGACCATGGAAATTCACCCTTTTCCTGGATAGATAGTGACTTGTGCTTATGCCTGGAAGCACTAGCACCACTTTCTCTGCGTCATGGTCTCTTTGAAGACATATTGAAGGGTTAAATGTCGTATAGTAGCTTCTCAAATTTCGCGAGTTTTTAATTCTTAACGTATTTTATTGGAACAAAAAAATAAATAAATAAATAAAAATTTTGACGGCGGAAACTTGAATTTTGACGGGTTTGAACGGCCCGCCAACGTGCAGACGACGTGCATAATCGTGTAAACAACGTCATTTCTCTTATGTACAAAAGATTCATTATTGTTTATTACTGAATGTCTTTTTTATTGAATTAATGTTTGTGTGCAAAATGAGCAATACAATTCATTAATAATACGTAGAATATTAAAACACACGAGGAAATGACACAGCATTGTTTTCGTTGATTACAAAGCCAGTGACTGACTGGTTCTACATATAAAACTGAAGAAAATAAGACCTTGGTTGTAGCTGTAGTAAAATTAATATGCTTGTTTGAAGTAATGTTATTTAATGTTAATAAATGGAACAATAGAAGTAGCTAACGATAATGGTAAAGAAAAAAGAGAGATTGCGTATGTAAGTGCGCATGCGCACACGTGAAAACATATCGTCATTACTTTACATAAGAATATGAAAGCAACACTTATTTACTGTTCATATATATTTTAATTAATGTTTCTGAATTTGTTTTTATTGAATTAATGTTTGTGTGTGCAAAATTAACAATACAATTTATTAATAATACGTGGAATATTAGAGGAGACGAGACGGCTGCCGGCATTGTTTATGTTGAAGCTTACGAAACCAGTGACTGATTGGTTCTACATATAAAACTGAAGAAAATAAGACCCTGATTTTGGCTGTAGTAAAATTAATGTAAAAAAATAATATGGTTGTTTGAAGTACCTGTAATGTTATTTAATGTTAATAAATGGAACAATATAAGTAGCTAACCATTAATGGTAAAAAAAAATGTGAGACTGAGCGTATGTAAGAGCGCACATGTGAAAACATATCATAATTACTCTACATAAGAATATGAAAGCAACACTTATTTACTGCTCATATATATTTAAGGGTTAAATGTTGTACTCTGTATAGACAAGCAGAGAGAGAGAGAGAGAGAGAGAGAGAGAGAGAGAGAGAGAGAGAGAGCAGCCGAACTGCCGGATGTAAACAAACCTTAATTTCCCGTGGCCTTTTTTTTTTTTTTAAGGGGAAAAGCCCACCCGGGCATAGGTCACTGACCCACATTGGGGCCTGAGGGGCAAAAATTTAATACTCCTGTAATAATAATTCAGATAAAAAAAAAAGAAAAAAAAAGCTGCCTATCTACCTATTGGACAAACTAAAATCGTTCCGAACCATGGGAGTTTCCAGACCACAGAATGCCGGACTACAGAGGTACAACCTGTATAATGAAAAGTACAGAAAATTATTAATAAGACATTAAATAAAAATATAGAAAAAAAATATTTACAGACAATTCAGAGATGTAAGTTCAGATCAACATATATTTTCTTATGAGATTTTATCCCATACTAAGAACAGCCACATGGCTACACTGATAGACAAGATACAACTGAATAGGGAATTGTCTTAACAAGTACCATACCAGCCTCCTCAGGAACTGTACAGAAGAGTGTTGATACAGAGAACAGCTTGGAAGGTTGAGAATCTTCTGGTAAAAGTTTATCTTCTGTAATGTGTACCAAAATTAGTGTCTAGTTATTTCTGATGAGTTTACTGTATCAGGCATTCATTTAGACAACAGAAAGTAAAGATCAGTGGCCATTACAAAACAGTACCTCGAGCAAATATTATGGCAGATCCAAGAGTTTACGAGCCTCTCTCCGCTAGTTGTGACCTTGCTAAAGAATGGGAAAGTTGCTGTCATCGAATTATGAGACGAGGGTGACAGGTTTAAGGTTCCAGTAGGAGGCAGCTGAGTTCTGAGATAAGGGTGACAGGTTTAAGGTTCCAGTAGGAGGCAGCTGAGTTCTGAGATAAGGGTGACAGGTTTAAGGTTCCAGTAGGAGGCAGCTGAGTTCTGAGATAAGGGTGACAGGTTTAAGGTTCCAGTAGGAGGCAGCTGAGTTCTGAGATAAGGGTGACAGGTTTAAGGTTCCAGTAGGAGGCAGCTGAGTTCTGAGATAAGGGTGACAGGTTTAAGGTTCCAGTAGGAGGCAGCTGAGTTCTGAGATAAGGGTGACAGGTTTAAGGTTCCAGTAGGAGGCAGCTGAGATGTGGCTATAATACTATGATCACTGAACCATGTGCTGTTGACCATCCCATTGTCATCTACTCGGCCCAATGGTACAGTAGCGTACAGAAGCCCTAGTCATGTTCTTCTGAAGATATTGAAACACAACATGGGTCACACTCAGCAACTGTCCCTCAACAAATACAACTGTGTAGTTCTATAAGCTGCTTCTGAGTGGCAGCTGTCAGACTACATTATTAAGTCGTTTATTAAAGATAAGATGAATCAAACAAGAGGTCCCTACGGGTCTTAACTCAGGGACGTGAGAGAACATGCTGTTATACATGTTTTTCCATGAGATGACAATTATTAACAGGAAGCCAACAATCTTTTCTACCTCATGACTTTTACTGTTACAATAAGTTACATCCTCAGTGCTGGATGATGTAAATATTGAGAAGAACAAGTCTCAGCAACTGAGGAGTCTCTCGCCTGCCTCTACACAGTGCACCTGACCCTCGCTTTATGCTAGGGCTTTGTACAGTGCCGTGCAGACTTCACATGACTCCAAACTGCATAAAGTGAATCTTAGTCTTAATGGGTTGTGTTCCACGACCATATCTGGAGCTCCTCCAACCTTAATTCCGGTACTTTTTCATAACAATGACACACTAAAACACAACAGTAATAATATAAAAGTGGTGGAAAAATCATTACAATACTCTAATGTCTCTTAAAAATAAAGAAAATATAACATAAAACTATAAGATAATAAAAATGGCAACATGCCATCCTCACAGGCCACCTCACACCCAGTTTTCCTACTTACTAGATCTTGCACAGATTGCATAATAGCAAACTTTTCTGCATTAAATTAATTGTAAGTAGAAGTAGGGTCTTTGCACAAAGTGGGGGTCAGGTGTATACTGTATATGAACATACTCCCTTTCACCTTCAAAAGTTAAAGATTCTACATTAATTTTGAAACATTTCATGAGACTTATTACATCCTGCCATGGCTACCACACAAGTCAAGAGCCAACACCTCTTGTACACATACAGTACAGTAGTGAGGAACAAACAGCTGTAAAGAGAGAGAGAGAGAGGCCGAATCAGGTACTGTACTGTACAAGCCGGGCATATCTTGGGGACCTTATGAGCAAGAGGAACTCATCTGTTTATGTGGTGAGAAATATTAAATGGAGAACCAAAGCATCCACAGGAACATATATGATCTTTCTTATCTTTAGACAGGCAACGTGCTGACGACACAGATTATCTTAAATACATCACACACTATGGCCCACAGTCTTCATCACACACCATGGCCCACAGTCTACATCACACACCATGGCCCACAGTCTTCATCACACACCATGGCCCACATTCTTCATCACACACCATGGCCCACAGTCTTCATCACACACCATGGCCCACATTCTACATCACACACACCATGGCCCACAGTCTACATCACACACCATGGCCCACAGTCTTCATCACACACCATGGTCCACCATTCTACATCACACACCATGGTCCACAGTCTACATCACACACCATGGCCCACAGTCTTCATCACACACCATGGCCCACAGTCTACATCACACACCATGGCCCACATTCTTCATCACACACCATGGCCCACAGTCTTCATCACACACCATGGCCCACAGCCTACATCACACACCATGGTCCACATTCTACATCACACACCATGGACCACATTCTCACACACCATGGCCCACATTCTTCATCACACACCATGGTCCACCATTCTACATCACACACCATGGTCCACATTCTTCATCACACACCATGGTCCACCATTCTACATCACACACCATGGTCCACATTCTTCATCACACACCATGGCCCACATTCTTCATCACACACCATGGTCCACCATTCTACATCACACACCATGGTCCACATTCTTCATCACACACCATGGTCCACCATTCTTCATCACACACCATGGTCCACCATTCTACATCACAAACCATGGCCCACATTCATCATCACACACCATGGCCCACATTCTTCATCACACACCATGGTCCACATTCTTCATCACACACCATGGCCCCACAGTCTACATCACACACCATGGTCCACATTCTTCATCACACACCATGGCCCACATTCTTCATCACACACCATGGTCCACCATTCTACATCACACACCATGGTCCACATTCTTCATCACACACCATGGCCCACAGTCTACATCACACACCATGGTCCACATTCTTCATCACACACCATGGTCCACCATTCTACATCACACACCATGGCCCACAGTCTACATCACACACCATGGTCCACATTCTTCATCACACACCATGGTCCACCATTCTACATCACACACCATGGTCCACATTCTTCATCACACACCATGGTCCACCATTCTTCATCACACACCATGGCCCACAGTCTACATCACACACCATGGCCCACATTCTTCATCACACACCATGGTCCACCATTCTACATCACACACCATGGTCCACCATTCTTCATCACACACCATGGCCCACATTCTTCATCACACACCATGGTCCACCATTCTACATCACACACCATGGCCCACATTCTTCATCACACACCATGGTCCACATTCTACATCACACACCATGGTCCACATTCTACATCATACACCATGGCCCACAGTCTACATCACACACCATGGCCCACATTCTACATCACACACCATGGCCCACAGTCTACATCACACACCATGGTCCACATTCTACATCACACACCATGGCCCACAGTCTACATCACACACCATGGCCCACATTCTTCATCACACACCATGGCCCACATTCTTCATCACACACCATGGTCCACCATTCTACATCACACACCATGGTCCACATTCTTCATCACACACCATGGTCCACCATTCTTCATCACACACCATGGCCCACATTCTTCATCACACACCATGGCCCACAGTCTACATCACACACCATGGCCCACAGTCTACATCACACACCATGGCCCACATTCTTCATCACAGACCATGGTCCACCATTCTACATCACACACCATGGCCCACATTCTTCATCACACACCATGGTCCACCATTCTACATCACACACCATGGTCCACCATTCTTCATCACACACCATGGTCCACATTCTTCATCACACACCATGGCCCACAGTCTACATCACACACCATGGCCCACATTCTTCATCACACACCATGGCCCACATTCTTCATCACACACCATGGTCCACCATTCTACATCACACACCATGGTCCACATTCTTCATCACACACCATGGTCCACCATTCTTCATCACACACCATGGCCCACATTCTTCATCACACACCATGGCCCACAGTCTACATCACACACCATGGCCCACAGTCTACATCACACACCATGGCCCACATTCTTCATCACAGACCATGGTCCACATTCTTCATCACACACCATGGCCCACATTCTTCATCACACACCATGGTCCACCATTCTACATCACACACCATGGTCCACATTCTTCATCACACACCATGGTCCACCATTCTACATCACACACCATGGTCCACCATTCTTCATCACACACCATGGTCCACATTCTTCATCACACACCATGGTCCACCATTCTACATCACACACCATGGTCCACATTCTCACACACCATGGCCCACATTCTTCATCACGCACCATGGTCCACCATTCTACATCACACACCATGGTCCACATTCTTCATCACACACCATGGTCCACCATTCTACATCACACACCATGGTCCACATTGTTCATCACACACCATGGCCCTCATTCTTCATCACACACCATGGCCCACATTCATCACACACCATGGCCCACATTGTTCATCACACACCATGGCCCTCATTCTTCATCACACACCATGGCCCACATTCATCATCACACACCATGGCCCTCATTCTTCATCACACACCATGGCCCACATTCATCACACACCATGGTCCACATTCTTCATCACACACCATGGCCCTCATTCTTCATCACACACCATGGCCCACATTCATCACACACCATGGCCCACATTGTTCATCACACACCATGGCCCTCATTCTTCATCACACACCATGGCCCACATTCATCATCACACACCATGGCCCTCATTCTTCATCACACACCATGGCCCACATTCATCACACACCATGGCCCACATTCTTCATCACACACCATGGCCCTCATTCTTCACCACGCACCATGGCCCACATTCTTCATCACACACCATGGCCCACAGTCTACATCACACACCATGGTCCACATTCTTCATCACACACCATGGCCCACATTCTTCATCACACACCATGGCCCACATTCTTCATCACACACCATGGCCCACATTCTTCATCACACACCATGGCCCACAGTCTACATCACACACCATGGTCCACATTCTTCATCACACACCATGGCCCACATTCTTCATCACACACCATGGCCCACAGTCTACATCACACACCATGGCCCACAGTCTACATCACACACCATGGCCCACAGTCTACATCACACACCATGGTCCACACACCACTTGTACACATGGTCCAGTGTAAACTAGGGTCCTCAAGGAGTAAACCCTTGACTACTTGCGACAGTCTTCAACACGATGGTTATTCTTCAGACCAATATAATTATAATATTTTACCTGTGAAGATGTACAGTACAGTACAGTACTGGACAGTATAACTGTACAGTACAGGAGTGTACAGTATAATTGTAGTGCAATATTTCCACACCAAATTAATGATAGTGTTGTTAAAATAATCACAAGTTGTCCCCAAAATAATTAAATACAAAACAACAAGAAGGCTTCAACTTTAAATTCACTGGCAATAAGTTCTATAGTGTAGTGTAGTGTAGTGTCAAGAATTATTTGTACAGTACAGTAGAGTACAGTACAGTATAATACAGTACAGTACAGTATAATACAGTACAGTACAGTACAGTACTGTACAGTACAGTAGAGTACAGTACAGTATAATACAGTACAGTACAGTATAATACAGTACAGTACTGTAAAGTACAGTACAGTAGAGTACAGTACAGTATAATACAGTACAGCTAAATATTTATTTATAGACTGTAAGCTTGTACTGTACAAGCTGGGACAGACACTACAACTGTTGCTGTGAATCAACATGTCCTGCAAGCCTCTTACATTTTCCAACATAAATCAGTGTCTAAAAGCTGAGAGTCAGAGCCAAGTTTTCTTTCATTGCTGATGGGTCTCAGCCAAAGCATTTAAATCAAATGGATACAGACCACTGAGTTTAAAAGATTGTCTTATGTTTTGGGACACCACCATTTTTTTCTGTACTCGACTCAAAACTGTAAAGAAACCACAGCAACTTAAGAACTGGCTCTTATTTTGACATCTCCATTTATGGGCTTCCTCAGCCCAGGCCAGCATGAGAGGATCACATACAGCCATTACTACTGGCTCCACCTTCTGCAGAATGGTGTATGGATGAAGTGAGTGCATAATGACTACTTTGTCCCTGGACAACTCACACAGCTCTGGAGTTATCAAGGTGGTATGGCGTCCGTGGAGAAACAATATAACTGGAGTCTTGATGCCTTCCTTGTGAAGCCAAGGTATGAACACTGTCTTCAGATGATCCAAAAAGTTCTCTGGCTGAACCACACCAGAAGTTGAGGCATTTATGTGCCAGCCATGAGTAGATGCGTTAGACACATAGTTGGGAATGGCTACGTCGGGAAACACTACCGTTCCGGGTAAGATTTTGCCCTCTGCACTGATGGTCTCTATTACCGATACAAACTGAGACAACTTTCTCGGCGTCCTGTCATTAACGCTGCGTGGCTCAAAGACCGTACCGTCCTTAGCACTCATGGGGAACACGATGGACCCGGCAGAAAATATCCTTCTGGCATCATTCAGTATATCAGCACAGTCAATCTTTGTTAAAAACCTCTCCAGATTTGAGTACCACAGTTTGACAGAATCAAAGGTAGCAAAAGACTTCACAATCAAATTTTCCTTGTGGACCTTTGACGTGATGCTCGGATGTCTCCTGAGAAACCTGTTGTACCAGTAACTGTTGGGAAGATTATATGGGAAAGGAGTTTTTCTCTGCTGTTCAGTAAATATCTTCTGGACAATATTCAACACATCATCCTTAACGTGAGCAAACCCGAGATCGTCCGATATTTTCAACCAATCCGTCAAATATTTTACTTCTCTTTCTGTGAGCAAAAGTTCAACATCGACCTTTTCAAGCACACTGGGGGGAGGTGTTGCCAGCTTCTCGTTGAGGGGTGCTGCCCCAGCCTCCACATGCTCCTCTTGTGTCATCTGATGAAGGAACACAACATTAATATTCCTCAAACCATTTACAACCTGTTAATAAACTGGTTCAATGGATTTTTTCTGTTTTTTGAGTGTGATTCACCGAGTGACATTATTACTGACCTTTTGTTTCACTATTAAGAAGCACAAGCAGAACAATACACTTTCTTAGTGACATACTGGACATAATAACAAATGGCTTTATTACTTATATTATGCAAAGAATATTTTATTTTGTTGTCACTGCCGGTGTCCAGAACACATGCCTGCATCAACAGTTGTTTACTGTATATCAACCATAACTACCAGTACAGTACAGTACAGCACAGTATAGTACAGTACAGTACAGTATAGTACAGTATAGTACAGTACAGTACAGTACAGAACAGTACTGCACAGCACAGTATAGTACAGTACAGTACAGTACAGCACAGTATAGTACAGTACAGGACAGTACAGTACAGTACAGCACAGTATAGTACAGTACAGTACAGTACAGCACAGTATAGTACAGTACAGCACAGTATAGTACAGTACAGTACAGTACAGTACAGCACAGTACAGAACAGTACTGCACAGCACAGTATAGTACAGTACAGTACAGCACAGTATAGTACAGTACAGGACAGGACAGTACAGTACAGTACAGTACAGTACAGTATAGTACAGTACAGCACAGTATAGTACAGTACAGTACAGCACAGTATAGTACAGTACAGTACAGTACAGTACAGTACAGTACAGAACAGCACAGTACAGCACAGCACAGTACACAACAGTACAGCACAGCACAGCACAGTACAGTACAGTACAGCACAGTGCAGTACAGTACAATACAGTACAGTAAAGTACAGTACAGGATAGGACAGTACAGTAAAGTACAGTACAGTACAGTACAGAACAGTACAGCACAGTACAGAACAGTACAGAACAGTACAGTACAGTACAGTACAGTACAGCACAGCACAGTACAGTACAGAACAGTACAGTACAGTACAGCACAGCACAGCACAGTACAGTACAGTACAGTACAGTACAGTACAGTACAGTACAGTACAGTACAGTACAGTACAGTACAATACAGTACAGTAAAGTACAGTACAGGATAGGACAGTACAGTAAAGTACAGTACAGAACAGTACAGTACAGTACAGAACAGTACAGCACAGCACAGTACAGTACAGTACAGTACAGAACAGTACAGCACAATACAGTACAGTACAGTACAGTACAGAACAGTACAGTACAGTACAGTACAGTACAGTACAGTACAGTACAGTACAGAACAGTACAGTACAATACAGTACAGTACAGTATAGAACAGTACAGTACAGTACAGAACAGAACAGTACAGCACAGTACACCACAGCACAGTACAGCACAGTACAGTACAGTACAATACAGTACAGAACAGTACAGTACAGTACAGATCAGTACAGCACAGTACAGCACAGCACAGGACAGTACAGTACAGTACAGTACAGTACAGCACAGTTCAGTACAGTACAGTGCAGTACAGCACTTTACAGTACAGTACAGTACAGTACAGAACAGAACGGTACAGTACAGCACAGTACAGAACAGTACAGTACAGTACAGTACAGTACAGTACTGTATTGTACTGTAAAAGACAGGACAGGATAGTACAATACAATACAGTACAGTAAAGTACAGTACAGCACAGAGCAGCACAGTACAGTACAGTGCAGTACATTTAAGTACAGTACAGTATAGTACAGCACAGCACAGCACAGCACAGTACAGTACCGCACAGTATAGTACAGTACAGTATAGTACACACAGTACAGAACAGTACAGAACAGTACAGCACAGCACAATACAGTACAGTACAGTACAGTACAGTACAGTACAGAACAGAACAGAACAGAACAGAACAGTACAGTACAGTACAATACAGTACAGTACAGTACAGAACAGTACAGTACAGTACAGTACAGAACAGAACAGAACAGTACAGTACAGTACAGTACAATACAGTACAGTACAGTAAAGTACAGTATAGGATAGGGCAGTACAGTACAGAACAGTACAATACAATACAGTACAGTTAAGTACAGTACAGTTAAGTACAGTACAGTATAGTACTGTACTGCAGTACAGTACTGTACTGTATTGTACTGTACAGGACAGGACAGTACAGTACAATACAATACAATACAATACAGTACAGTAAAGTACAGCACAGTACAATACAATACAATACAGTACAGTAAAGTACAGTACAGTACTGTATTGTACTGTACAGTACAGGACAGTACAGTGCAGTACAGTACAATACAGTACAGTAAAGTACAGTACAGGACAGTACAGTACAGTACTGTACTGTACAGTACAGTACAATACAGTACAGTAAAGTAAAGTACAGTACAGGACAGGACAGTACAGTATAGTACAGTACAGTACAGTACAGGACAGTACAGTACAGTACAGTACAGGACAGTACAGTACAGGACAGGACAGGACAGTACAGTACAGGACAGTACAGTACAGTACAGGACAGGACAGTAGGGTACAGTACAATACAATACAGTACAGTAAAGTAAAGTACAGTACTGTACTGTACTGTACAGTACAGCACAGTACTGTACTGTACAGTACAGGACAGTATGGAACAGTACAGCACAGTACTGTACTGACAGTACAGGACAGTACAGGACAGTACAACAGTTGAGCACAGTACAGTACTGTACAGTATAGTACAACAGTACAGTACAGTACAGTACAGGACAGTTCAGTACAGGACAGTACAGTACAGGACAGTACAGTACAGTACAGTACAGTACGGTATGGTACAGTACAGGACAGGACAGTACAGCACAGCACAGGACAGGACAAGACAGGACAGTACAGTACAGTATGGTACAGTACAATACAGTACAGTACAGTACAGTATGGTACAGTCCAGTACAGTACAGTACAGTACAGTACAGTACAGTACAGTACAGGATAGGACAGTACAGTAAAGTACAGTACAGTACAGTATGGTACAGTCCAGTACAGTACAGTCCAGTACAGTACAGTACAGTACAGTAAAGTACAGTACAGTTAGGCTGGCCAGACGTCCTATTTTAGGCAGGACAGTCCTGCTTTTGAGCACTGTCCTGCGCCACCTCAAGCAGGACGTTAATTTGTCCTTCTCTTTTGGGCCTGTCTAAAAAGAATTATATAAATTACCTTACGTATACTAAAGCAGTGGCAACTGAAGGCCACATTAGCTACTTCCTTTAGTTTGTGAAGTAAGTTAATTTGGTTAGCATACAGTATGTTGTTCCAGCAGGAGTAAAAATGAGTATTCATTTGTTTCAGTTCTTTATTTATACTGTATGAATGCATGTATCATGTATGTAACATATACAGTGCCTTTAAAAAAATTGAAATTTTAGAAAAACCACAAAGTAGTCTTCATTACATTATAGTGATATTTGACAAATCAACACTACTAAGTATATTACTGTATATTTTATACAACTTTTTATATTTCAACTCATCTTTAAGCATGTTTAATTTAGGTTAAAAATAAGTGTCATAATAATTTAAAAAATGTCCTCCATTTTGGAAATTTGGAAATGGCCACAATAAGGGCAGTACAGCACAGAACACTACTGTACAGTACTGTACTGTGCTGTACTGTACTGTACAAAAGTTTCTTTGCTTCATTACCTTCAGTACTGTACTGTACTGTACTGTACAGTACTACAGTACTGTACAGTACTACAGTACAGTACAGTACTACAGTACAGTACAGTACAGTTCTGTACAGTACTGTACAATAGTTTCTTTGCTTCATTACCTTCAGTACTGTACAGTACAGTACAGTACTGTACAATAGTTTCTTTGCTTCATTACCTTCAGTACTGTACTGTACTGTACAGTACTACAGTACAGTACAGTACTACAGCACAGTACAGTACAGTTCTGTACAGTACAGTACAGTACTGGACAAGTTTCTTTGCTTCATTACCTTCAGTACTGTACTGTACTGGTACAGTTCAGTACAGTTCAGTACAGTACAGTACACTTCTGTACAGCACAGTACTGTACAGTACTACAGTACTGTACTATACAAAAGTTTCATTGCTTCATTACCTTCAGTACTGTAGTGTACAGTGCAGTACAGTACTGTACAGTTCTGTACCATACAGTACAGTACTGTACAAAAGTTTCTTTGCTTCATTACTTTCAGTACTGTACTGTACTGTACTACAGTACAGTACAGTACAGTTCTGTACCATACAGTACAGTACTGTACAAAAGTTTCTTTGCTTCATTACCTTCAGTACTGTACTGTACAGTACAGTACAATTCTGTACAGTACAGTTCAGTACAGTACTGTACAAAAGTTTCTTTGCTTCATTACCTTCAGTACTGTACTGTACTGTACAAAAGTTTCTTTGCTTCATTACCTTCAGTACTGTACTGTACTGTACAGTACAGTACTGTACAAAAGTTTCTTTGCTTCATTACCTTCAATACTGTAGTGTACTGTACAATACTATAGTACAGTTCTGTACAAAAGTTTCTTTGCATTCATTACCTTCAGTACTGTAGTGTACTGTACAGTACTACAGTACTGTACTATACAAAAGTTTCTTTGCATTCATTACCTTCAGTACTGTAGTGTACTGTACAGTACTACAGCGCTGTACTATACAAAAGTTTCTTTGCTGCATTACCTTCAGTACTGTAGTATACTGTACAGTACTACAGTACACTACTATACAAAAGTTTCTTTGCTTCATTACCTTCAGTACTGTAGTGAACTTCTCCATCAAGACGTACAGTGTGTTATGCCAACACTCACTAAATACTGTACAACCTCTTGTAGGGTATTAATCTGTTTGTGATGTTACTGCATTAGTTACCCAAATACTCTATGGAACAATAAAAACGTCTATAATAATGTACAGCACCATCCACCTCTTAGGGGAGTGTTCAGTACCCACACACATGTACAGTACCATCCACCTCTTAGGGGAGTGTTCAGTACCCACACACATGTACAGTACCATCCACCTCTTAGGGGAGTGTTCAGTACCCACACACATGTACAGTACCATCCACCTCTTAGGGGAGTGTTCAGTACCCACACACATGTACAGTACCATCCACCTCTTAGGGGAGTGTTCAGTACCCACACACATGTACAGTACCATCCACCTCTTAGGGGAGTGTTCAGTACCCACACACATGTACAGTACCATCCACCTCTTAGGAGAGTGTTCAGTACCCACACACATGTACAGTACCATCCACCTCTTAGGGGAGTGTTCAGTACCCACACACATGTACAGTACCATCCACCTCTTAGGGGAGTGTTCAGTACCCACACACATGTACAGTACCATCCACCTCCTAGGGGAGTGCTCAGTACCCACACACATGTACAGTACCATCCATCTCTTAGGGGAGTGTTCAGTACCCACACACATGTACAGTACCATCCACCTCTTAGGGGAGTGCTCAGTACCCACACACATGTACAGTACCATCCACCTCTTAGGGGAGTGCTCAGTACCCACACACATGTACACTCGGTAAAATGTATCTTTCATGAGGGGTCAAATGAATTTGGAACTGAAAAATCCTGTTGTCTCGGTACAGTTGGTAAGCTTGATTGCGAGATATTTCCTACCTATTATGATGGGCATAATGAAAAAATAAAACGAGTTTGTTGCCTTATGATTGGTGAATAAGAGTATGTCTCATTATGATTGGTGAATAAGAGTATGTCTCATTATGATTGGTGAATAACAGTATGTCTCATTATGATTGGTGAATAAGAGTACAAATATGTCTCATTAGCCTTTATCAAAAACCTTCATCATGGTGTCACTTTGTTTCTCACAACAATTGTAAAGATACCTTTTTTACCCACAGTACAGTACCACCCATCTCTTAGTAATGTGTTCACAAGATAATCATACTAATGTTGTTTATATAGCTGCAGAACTGTACTGTACACTGCTGGATTTACACAAACAATATGATTCGCCCACACTACTGTAACCCCCACACAGACTTAAGTCCACTGATGATACCTACAGTAGCAACACACAACTGTGTTTGTCTCCCACATTAAATGTATCTTGCACACCCACTTAGTACACATACAACACCGAGTGTCTGTTTTTTTATCATCCTTCCTCGGGCATATCCAACACCTTCCTCGTCTTTTGCGTTCTCTCTGCGGACAAAAAAATACAAGTGTTGATACTCACATCTGCAAAGGAGTTCTTTCATGAATACATTTACTGCTATTTTGTTAATTTCACCGATGAACAGTAGTCCATGAGATGTCATCCTCATGTTCACAGCCAAAAGAATTTACCACTGAGCAGCACACAAGCAGCCTGTAGCAGAAACCTCAAGTGCTCCCTCCAGCCTAACAAAACCCAGACACAAGTAAACTGGTCTCCTCACTACTATCCAGAATTTGGTGTTTTATCACAACCTAACAACAACTCCTTTACTCACTTGTGTATCACCTCATGAGGAACAAAAACAACATCCACTGTAGTAATCCTTCACACACCATTACCATTATGTGTTCACCATGGCAGACAACCACTGAGCTAAGAAGTGATGAGGCCTCTCTCACCACCCAAATATTTTACTATAGGTAGTCCCCGACTCATGACTGCTTGGACTTACGTCCATCGGTACTTACGACCTGTTCTGACCTTACGACCATCGGGACATACGCCCGCGGCAGTCGTGACAAAAAATATTTTCAAATGATGCGCGCATTTCCTATACCGAAACGTTTCTGTCCCGGGCGAGAGCGTGGGTACACTCACTCAGTGGAGCGCTTAGTTGGTGTTTGGCTATCGTATCCTTTACTGATCGCTCTGTGAACTTTCGTTATTATCGTATTTAATTGACTTTATAATGACTGGAAAGCATAAAAGTGAGAGTGCTGGTGGTGTTCCAAGGAAAAGGAGACAGGCAATTACTTTTGAGATGAAAATGAAGATAATAACACAGCATGAGAATGGAAACAGTAGCAACACTCTCACGTGACTTAGGTTTCTCACACTCGACCATATCCACTATTCTGAAGGACAAGGAACGTATTCGTGATGTAGTGAAAGGAACAACACCTATAAAGGGAACTATAATATCAAAGAGAAGACACGGTCCTATTCACGATATGGAAAAATTATTGGTGATATGGATAGAAGACCAGATACAGAAGCGTGTACCCTTAAGCCTTCTAACCATACAGGCTAAAGCAAGAAGCCTGTTCCAAAGCCTGAAGGAGCAGGCAGGAGATGAATGTGATCAAACCTTTACAGGAAGTCATGGGTGGTTTGATAGATTTAAAAAACGTGACAGTCTACACAATGTTAAGGTGAGTGGAGAGGCAGCTAGTGCCGATGTTGGTGCTGCCGAAGCTTTTAAGGAGGAGTTAGATGATGTGATTGTGGAAGGGAATTATTTGCCTGAGCAAATATTCAATGTGGATGAGACTGGATTATTGTGGAAGCGCATGCCTGAGCGGACACACAGTTTCAAAGGAGTTAATGAAAATGAAGTTATTTCGGATATTAGTAACAAGATAGTGGAGTTAGGTAAACAGCTGGAGTTAGAAATTGATAATGAAGATGTTGAACAGTTGGTTGAAAGTGTAGCAGAAGAGCTCAGTAACGAGGATCTTATTGAACTAGATGCACAGAAAATTGTAGAGGAAGAAGAGAGACAAAATGTAAAAGAAGAACCAGCACCCCCCAAAAAGTTTTCAGTGAAACAAATGGCAGAGGCATTTGCTACAATTAATAAAGGAATGCAAATGTTTGATGGCATGGATCAAAATTATGAGCGTTATGCCAAAGATGACAGAATGATCCAAGATGCACTTGCTTGCTACAGAGAAATTTATAATGAAAAGAAAAAACAAACTGTGCAGTCTAAATTGGACATCTATTTCAAGAAGTCCCCCAGTGCTGTCTCCTCACACCCCAGCAGTGCTGCCTCTTCACTCCCTCAAGTTGATCCAATACCTTCAACCAGCAAGTTTCCACAGTACATAAACCTGTCTGAAGAAAGCGACATTGATGACCCACCCAGCCCAGTCTCCTCTTCTGCTTCTTCCAAATAATATATTCTCCATGTACAGTATCCTGTAAATAGAAAATTATGGGGGCTCTGTGTGCATTCAGCTGACTACATTTAAGTTAAGTGCTCAGTCACGCTGTATTCATTCCTCATTATTTATTATTTTTACTGTACTGTATTTCATTGCAGATTTTTTTTTTTTTTTATCTATGTCGGACTTACGACCTGGATTTGGGTCCCTAACCCCGTCGTAAGTCGGGGAGCAGCTGTATATTGTACAGTACAGTAATTCTTTGTACCTGTACTGTAGTTTTTTTTTTTTGGGGGGGGGGGGGGGGGGTTCACAAATACTGTACTATCTACAATACAGTAACAATAAAGACAAACTGAGAAGCAACACATCCTCAAGTACTGTAGTGCTATATTAAGGATTCTAATACTACAGAAAGACAGTTACTCCAATGGTTGAATGTGTTCACCGCCCAAAGTGGTGCCGCCAAGCAGCTGGGTAGGAAACAAAATAATTACCAGGCAAGGAATAAAGGGAAGAAGACAAAGAATTCAACAAAATCACATTTTTCTATGTTTTTTCTTCTTTTATAGCATCTACAACGGGGCACCGGTACTGTGCAGCTATTAAGTGCTCTACCAACTCTGTGAGGAACAGAGACCTTGGGGCCCCGGTACTGTGCAGCTATTAAGTGCTCTACCAACTCTGTGAGGAACAGAGACCTTGGGGCCCTGGTACTGTGCAGTTATTAAGCGCTCTACCAACTCTGTGAGGAACAGAGACCTTGGGGCCCCGGTACTGTGCAGCTATTAAGTGCTCTACCAACTCTGTGGGGAACAGAGACCTTGGGGGCCCGGTACTGTGCAGCTATTAAGTGCTCTACCAACTTTGTGAGGAACAGAGACCCTTTTTTCTATTGATTTGTAAAAAATCCAGAGAGGAGAGTCATATATGTACTGTTGTCATTGTTGACTGTTTATTAGTTTATATGAGCATTTTATTTATTTAGTACTGATAATGATGCACTCTTCATTACTTCTAGTTAACACCATTAGGCTACATAAGATAAAGAGGATACTGTTGTATTCTCAAAAATATAGGATGGACGTTTGAAGACATTAGTTTTAGGACAACCCACCACTTTTGGGAGGATACACTAAGTCCTCCATATATAAGTTCAGCATGTGGAGAAGACCCTATTCCTACCAGGAATACAATTAATGTGGGCAAAATTCAGCCTTATGCAAGATGTCACACTCCCTGATATGGAATCCAACCCTGATGACCCTGCAGATGTCACTCCAACACCATCACCCACTATGTTAAGCCTCTACCACCACCTCCATCATCTTGTCTACCCAAGCTGATGTAACAGCTTTTATTGTTAAGTACACTGTACTGTAAACTTGCTTTATCTATTATTTTAAAAATAATATTATAATTATTTATTTTATGGTTCATTTGTCTTTAAAATGAGTTAGGAACATTTTCATCTTGGGTTATGGTACACATTCTGTTTGTCCCATTAACTAAGTACAGTAGTTGATTTATGCCAGAGTTTTCAAGAACACCCCCCCCCCCCCCATATATCGAGGACTTACTGTATTATGTTTTTCCTGTATATTTTGATGCGTTTTGAAAGGACTACATATTCATTTCTTTGGCAAATTCATGAAAATCTTACCAACTCAACCCAAATTGTTTGGTAGAAGCATGCAAAAAATGAGCCCATCCAGACCTAACTTAACCTGACCTATCCTAACCAAACTTAACTTTATCAAACCTTTATATAACTACCTAACCTAACCTTGCCTTAGGTTTGTCTTGGCAAGTTTGTGTTGATTAAAGAAAACCAAACGGTGAAGAACTGGTAGAGTACAACCATGGAACTCTTGGTTGATTTTATTACAGGGATACAGGGAGGAAACACTTCAGGCAGCTCCCAGGGCACGAATGAGTTCCGTTCCTGGGGTCATAAGTTAGAACACATGCTATATGCATACAATAAAGCGTCGATATAACGCGAGACGCATCCCAAGAAAGGTCGCTTTAAACCGAATATGCACTAAGTTGAAGTGTTGTTTCAATGGAATAATTTACTTTGGTACGTGAAACACAAAATACTAAAAAGATTGAGAGTCTACCCAGATGCACCTCAGTCCATCTCCTAGAATAAACAAAATACAGTATTGTTTTTTGTAGTATTATGTTAAATCAAACACTCATAAATCAACACGGCTAAAATTATGGGCCGTGAAATGGTCTGTTTACCAACTGGGAAGATGGGAGGGAGGGGGGGAGGTGAGGTGATATGTTTGACAGTTGATGCCAAGGCCTAGTGCTTATTTATTTATGTCCTTAAGAGTGTCTTTAAAGTTTTTCTCTTATAAAATTTCACTAAACTGACATGGGAGAATATAATTAACATTGCTGGAATTCTTATAAGATAGTGATTAATTTGAATATAATCATGCTATAGTTTGCACAAGACAAAAATTTTAGTAATCATTTAGTACATTATTTTGAGTACATGAACAGTACAGCTTTGGCCTTAGGATGGTGTAGCGTGCCCAGAGAAATATAAGGCGCGAATTTTAAGATATGATGCACCAGATTGACTCACGCAAATTAGGAAAAATTCGCTTTAAATTAAAACATTGTCCTTAATTGTGGGTGTCGCTTTAAAACAATAATCTTAAACTGAATTGTTTTAAATCAACGTTCTACTGTACTGTACTTACAGAACAATATTTAAAATCATAACCTAAATCCTTGTATACATCTAAACTCACTTAATTTAAATTTTGTAAATGAAAGTAAAAAAAGCTTCAGATAAATGTAAATGTAAAGTCTAACTCTGTTTGTATCAGCAGATGCTTGTAAGTCAGACGTTCGTAACCCGGGGACTGCCTGTAGTGTGTTTTTGTCTTAAAACTTATATTTTTCCAGTCAAAGGTGTGCTTTACTACACAAACATTCACTCTGGGAATTTTTGCTTATACTGTACTGTATTTATACAGGTATATTTGGAACCGGCAGGATAATCTACATTCAAATACATATTCTTTATTTTTTGGGGACACAGTACATGAACCACAAAGATCCAAGTGGTGTAAACTGGTGAAAGACTGCAGCTACCACCATCACTCTCACAGAAGAACCCAAGGAAGAATATTCCCTTAAGTAGGCAAACAATTATCTTTTACTACAAACTAATCAATGTGTTGCTTTGAGAAAGTATCCCTAGACATGTAAAGTTGGATGTAAATAAGCTACTGACTATATATAAATTATTTTTACTGAAAAATCTGGTGTTATCGCACAATATCACGTAAGCCGCCACCATCACGGAGGCTAAAATATTGAAGATGGAGTGAATCATCTTCCTATAGTCTCAGAATCCTTGACTCTTCAAGACATTATTACAGTATACAGGAAAGAAGTACAGTACAGTGTTATAAGCTCATACACACTTTATTTGAGAAGGTGTACATCATACTGTACATCCCAAGACCTGTGGCAGCAGTCTCACTGTCATGGGGTACACGGGGTAATACAGTACTGTACTGTACAGGAAAGAGGACACACACACACACACACACACACGTCAGCCCTCAGTGAGACAAGATGTGTTCTGTAAGCACTCTTGACAGCAGCCAAGCCAAGTGTGTTTGGACCTGCCCCCCTCCCACCTCCCTACACAGGGATCTACAGCTTCACAACCCTTTACCAAAAGCTCTGAAAACCGAAAGTTTTTTTGTGGAGCAAAAATTTTTTTTTTTTTTTAAACCTGGATCAGCCGAGCCAGGCATAGATCAGTGACCCACATCGGGGCCTGGGGGACGGAATGTAAAAGTAATACTAATTATAATAATAATTATTCATAGTAAATAAAAATTTTAATTAAAAAATACACCAAAATAAAATAATAATAGTAATAATAATAAAGAAATACAAGAATGAAAAAGGATAAAAAGTGAGACACACGACCTAGAACCTATGAATTATTATTTTTATTATTATTATTGTTATTATTATAATTGTTATTATATTTTCGACCCCAGGCCCCAATGTGGGTCAGTGACTTGTGCCCGGGTGGGCTAATACACAGTATATAAAAAAAAAAAAAAAAAAAAAAAAAAAACATTCTGAAAACCGAAAAATTCCGAAATCCGAAATGTCTCTGGCCCCAAGAATTTCAGATAAGAGATTGTCAACCTGTATCAGCAAACTGTGATCCGATTGTGTATTCCAGTGACAAGGACCACCGTGGTATTTACATATACCATGGGCACTGTGTCAGCAACCCCCAAAGAGCCACAGCAAGTACTTATGGTGTTAACGACTCGACAAATATTAACAGATGTCTACCAGTGTCAGTGGCCCTCAAAGTGCCGCCAGTAAGTTTATGGCCATCGCGGACAAACACTTCCATCCGTCCACAACAACAGCTGTCCACCAGTGATTTACTCCTGACGCTCCCTGTACCATTTAAAGCATGGCAATGGTCATCCTGATGGCAGTGTTATCACGTGAATATAATCACTGAAAACATTACATGCTCGCAGCCGTAGACAAGGACGTCTTAAACAGAAGCCCATTAGGACCACAACCTCCACTAGAAAACCAGAGAAACCTTCTGACAGACTGTACCAATACACTAAAGTTTCCCCAATATGGTAGAGTCTCCCGTCTTTACTGCTCCATCATCACTTCCTTAGCTAATAAATTTGACGAACTGGCAACCACAGTCCGATCGGGTGTAGCACACACCTATCAGTGCTCTGGTCCCCAGCTGCCACTCCCACTCAAGTACAGAGACCCTGCATTAAGACCTACAGGCCGATTACTGACTCTGCAGTGCGTCTCTTCGGGCAGTGGATAGTTCACCATCCCTGGACTGAAGTACTTAGTGTGGATGACGTGGACACCAAATGGATAAATTATACCAACACCACCACGGAAGCTCACCACCACTTCTTCCCCGAGAAGTCCGTCAGATCTCACCCAGCTGACTTGCCCTGGATCACACCTCGGATCAAAAGACTTATGCAACAGAGAGACAGCGCCTTTTATCTCAATGACCACAACCACTACAGGTCCCTTCGCAACTAAGTCATCCGCGAAAAACGCACTGCAAAGAAGTCTCACTACCCAACCAAGCTGCAACACCTGAAGCAGACCAACATCAGTCAATGGTATGGTAAGCTTAAAGAACTCTGTGGACTAAACAATAAGACACACCCCCTCCCCTTCCTTAGCCATCTCACTCATGTTGACGCAGTTGAGCAATCAAACAACCATTTCGCTACTATATGCCAGATGCTCTCCGGCTTGACACAACCAGTCTCCCTGCTTACCTACCAGCCCCCCTTCCCACTGACTTCGTAGAAGAATTTGAAGTAGCAAAACGTCTTGATAAATTGAAGTTAAAGCCAATGAAACTCTTCAAGGAGTTCTCCCCGGAACTAGCTAAACCCCTCTGCTCCATCATCAATGCTTCCCTCAGTAAAGCACGATGCCCAGCTAACTGGAAGACTTCATATGTGTCACCAGTGCCCAAGTTAACCAGCCCACAATCCTTAAATGAGCTACGACCCATTGCCATCACTCCAATACCCAACTTAATCTGTGCAAGTTTCGTGTTCGACTGGGTCTATGGTGATATTGCAGGCGCCATAGATTCTCAGCAATTTGGTAATATGAAAACTTCCTCCACCACTCACTGTTTTGTCAGCTTTCTCGACTACATATACCGCCATCTGGAGAAACGAAAGACGTCTGTGGCTGTCGCCTTCATTGACTTCACCAAAGTATTCGACCTAGTCGACCACAATTTAATCAACAACAAAGCTATCGACCTCGGGTTTCGGAGACGTTTTATACCATGGCTTACAGACTTCCTTAGTGACTGACACCAAATCGTATGCTTCCGAGGGGCTGTCTCCATCTTTCAGTCACTCACCTGTGGCGTCCCCTAAGGCACCAAGATGGGACCGCTCTGCTTCCTTATGCTTATCAATGATGCCCAAAGAGAAACCTCCGCTCGCTGGAAATATGTGGACGACTCCACCATTGGGATCAGTGTTAACAACTCGGCTCCCGACTACACTGCCCTCCAGGATTTATTGAACAGATCTCCACAATTGGGCCACCAACAAGCATGTCACCATCAACCACACCAAGACCATGGTTATGCACATCAACCTCTCTGACGTTGTCCCACCTCCCTCCATTACTTTAGGCCCCAACACACTCCAGGTTGTGGACTCCACTAAGCTCCTCGGCGTCATTACAAATAACAAACTATAATTTGGAAAACACACGTCAGTGAAATTGTCAAATCCTCCAGTTTCCATCTCCACCTCCTCCGCCAACTCAAGTCCCTCGGAGTTCCTGCCCCCGACCTCCTCAGTGTAATCAACCAGTGTATTCACTCCCAGTCAATCTTACCTTTTTGCACTGTCACTATGTTGAAATGCCCTGTAGTATGACCTTCTCCCCACTTATGTTACTTGTATATTATTTGTCAATCAAGAGACCCATTCCCCAATTATGTACCGGGTAACTGAATATTATCAGACTTCCGCCTGCCATGCTCTTTCAATAAACTGTTAATTACTATTATTAGCACACCCACCCGCATGCGCACACACATGCACGCACACACGCATGCACGCACACACACCCTTACTCTGAATTTCATATAAGTGTTTTATTAAAGGAAGATACAGGTACAGTACAGTATAGTAGCACAGAACTTTAATGTATGGAAACATGCCAGGATTTATCATAACAGCTTGACAGTTCTCAATTGTTGTATCATACTTGAAGCAACAGGACATCAGAAGCAACTGTAGGTTTTGATTACAGCATTCTGTTTTTACATTCTACATAATGTATATAAACAACATTTTAGAGTAATCTAGTGACTGTGCCAAATATTAGCAAGAGAAAACATTATAACTTCCTTACACTGTACTGTAATATATAGCCCAGGATAGACTCACATAACTGCACCACTTTTGCCTCTTTGTAAAATTACACATTAGAGTATAGCTAACTGACAACTATACAGTAGTACCCTGATACACTGGACTTATTGGGTCAGACTCCAGCCCGGAAATAAGAAAATCAATGGGGGGGGGGGGGGGGGGGGGGGGAGTACATAAACTGCTTATCTGGACTGTTTTAAGAAAATCAGACATAATTCTGCATGTTCACAACTGTTTTCACTGATAGGACTGTGTTGTACAGTACTATAAAGTGTTAGTCTAAGTACAGTACAGTACTGGGAACCAGAAAATGTGTGCAAGTCATATCAATGTGCTCATGTGTATTATGAACAAAGAAATACCTGGTAGATGAGAATGCAACACCCACACACAGACGTTGAACCACACGTACAAACACACAAACTGTCCAGACTGATGCTTGAGATTTTGGAATCTTAAAATTATTTCTGGTGAACAGAGGGGGAGTCTGGAGCGCCTCATAGAGTCAGAAGAAAGCAAACTGCAGTGTTGTGAAGCCTGATGCATATATAAAAGTTCTACTGTACAGTTCTTCATTGGCTGTCTTGAACTAACATGAGTCTGGCTCATATTTTCAGCAAGAGACGCTGGTCCTTCCCATCCCCACTACACTCTCAACAAACACAAAAGAGTTTAAGGTTTTGAAGGTAGAGGAGTCTGTGTTGGCCAGGCACCAGAGTGTGCTGTTGGCCAGGCACCAGAGTGTGCTGTTGGCCAGGCACCATAATAGTGAACAATGAGTGAAAAGCTTGCTTAAGATCCTGTACTTGGAGCAAGTTAGTACTGTACTGTGCTGTACTGTACTGTACTATACTGTAGTGTACTGTACTGTTATGTTACTTAAGTTACAGTACAAGTAATAGCAAAAAAGTACAAAAGTTACAGCAAAAGTTGCCTTCATCAACTGTACTTAGGTTAGAGTAAGAAATTATTAATACAGTACAGTACAGTACAATACAGTACAGTACAATACAGTACAGTACAATACAGCACAGTACAATACAGTACAGTACAATGCAGTACAGCACAGTACAATACAGTACTGCACAATGCAGTACAGCACAGTACAATACAGTACTGTACAATGCAGTACAGCACAGTACAATACAGTACTGGACAATGCAGTACAGTACAGTACAATACAGTACAGTACAATGCAGTACAGCACAGTACAATACAGTACTGTACAATGCAGTGCAGTACAGTACAATACAGTACAGTACAATGCAGTACAGCACAGTACAATACAGTACTGAACAATGCAGTGCAGTACAGTACAATACAGTACAGTACAATGCAGTATAGTACAATGCAGTACAGTACAATGCAGTACAGTACAGTGCAATACAGTACAGTGCAATGCAGTACAGCGCAATACAGTACTGTACAATGCAGTACAGTGCAATACAGTACTGTACAATGCAGTACAGTAGAATACAGTACAATACAGTGCAGTACAATACAGTGCAGTACAGTACAATACAGTACAATGCAGTACAGTACAGTGCAGTACAGTACAGTACAATGCAGTACAGCACAGTACAATACAGTACTGTACAATGCAGTATAGCACAATACAATACAGTACTGTACAATGCAGTACAGCACAGTACAATACAGTACTGTACAATGCAGTGCAGTACAATACAGCACAGTACAATACAGTACAGTACAATGCAGTACAGTACAGCACAGTACAATACAGTACTGTACAATGCAGTGCAGTACAGTACAATGCAGTACAGTACAATGCAGTACAGTACAGTACAGTACAATGCAGTACAGTACAATGCAGTACAGTACAGTACAATACAGTACAGTACCATGCAGTACAGTACAATGCAGTACAGTACAATGCAGTACTGTACAATGCAGTACAGTGCAATACAGTACTGTACAGTGCAGTACAGTAGAATGCAGTACAATACAGTGCAGTACAGTACAATGCAGTACAGTAAAGTACAGTACAATGCAGTACAGTACAATACAGTACAGTACAATGCAGTACAGCACAGTACAAAATGGTACTGTACAATGCAGTACAGCACAGTACAATACAGTACTGTACAATGCAGTACAGCACAGTACAATACAGTACTGTACAATGCAGTACAGTACAGTACAATACAGTACTGTACAGTGCAGTACAATACAGTACAGTACAATGCAGTACAGCACAGTACAATACAGTACTGTACAATGCAGTGCATTTCAGTACAATACAGTACAGTACAATGCAGTACAGTACAGTACAGTACAATGCAGTACAGTACAGTGCAATACAGTACTGTACAATGCAGTGCAATACAGTACTGTACAATGCAGTACAGTAGAATACAGTACAATACAGTGCAGTACAGTACAATGCAGTACAGTACAGTACAATACAGTACAGTACAATACAGTACAGTACAATGCAGTACAGTACAATGCAGTACAGTGCAATACAGTACTGTACAATGCAGTACAGTGTAATAAAGTACTGTACAATGCAGCACAGTAGAATACAGTACAATGCAGTACAGTACAGTACAATACAGTACAGTACAATGCAGTACAGTATAATACAGTAGTGCAATACAGTACTGTACAATGCAGTGCATTACAGTACAATGCAGTGCAGTACCGTGCAGTACAAGGCAGTGCAGTACAATGCAATGTAGTACAGTAAAATTCAGTACAATACAATGCAGTACAGTGCAATACAGTACTGTACAATGCAGTGCAGTACAGTACTGTACAATGCAGTACAGTACAATGCAGTACAGTACAATGCAGTACAGTGCAATGCAGTACTGTACAATGCAGTGCAGTTCAGTACAATGCAGTACAGTATAATTCAGTACAGTACAATGCAGTACAGTGCAATACAGTACTGTGCAATGAAGTACAGTACAGTACAATGCAGTGCAGTACAATGCAGTACAGTACAATGCAGTACAGTGCAATGTAGTACAGTATAATTCAGTACAGTACAATGCAGTACTGTACAATGCAGGGCAGTAGAATACAGTACAATACAGTGCAGTACAGTGCAATACAGTACTGTGCAATGCAGTGCAGTACAGTACAAGCAAGTACAGTGCAATACAGTACTGTACAATGCAGTACAGTGCAATACAGTACTGTACAATGCAGGGCAGTACAGCACAATGCAGTACAGTATAATTCAGTACAGTACAATGGAGTACAGTGCAATGCAGTACTGTATAATGCAGTGCAGTACAGTACAATGCAGTACAGTATAATTCAGTACAGTACAATGCAGTACAGTATAATTCAGTACAGTACAATGCAGTACAGTGCAATACAGTACTGTACAATGCAGTGCAGTACAGTACAATGCAGTACAGTATAATTCAGTACAGTACAATGCAGTACAGTACAATGCAGTACAGTATAATTCAGTACAGTACAATTCAGTACAGTACAATGCAGTGCAGTACAGTACAATGCAGTACAGAATAATTCAGTACAGTACAATGCAGTACAGTGCAATACAGTACAGTACAATGCAGTACAGTACAGTACAATGCAGTACAGAACAATGCAGTACAGTACAATGCAGTATAGTTCAGCATAGGACAGCACAGTAAAAAACAGTACAGTATAGTACAGTACAGCACAGTACAGTACAGCATAGTACAGTGCAGTACAGTACAGTACCATACAGGGCAGCACAGTACAGTGCAGCACAGTACGGTGCAACACAGTACAGTGAAGTACAGAACAGCACAATGCAGCACAGTACAGTGAAGTACACTACAGTACAGCACAGTACAGTACAGTGCAGTGCAGTACAGTGAAGTGCAGTACAGTGAAGTACAGTACAGTATAGTACAGTATAGTACAGTACAGTACAGCACAGTATAGTACAGTACAGTACAGTACAGCACAGTACAGTATAGTATAGTACAGTACAGTACAATATAGTACAGCACAGTATAGTACAGTACAGTACAGTACAGTAAAGTATAGTACAGTGCAGTGCAGTACAGTACAGTACAGTACAGTATAGTAAAGTAAAGTACAGTATAGTACAGTATAGTATAGTACAGCACAGTATAGTACAGTATAGTACAGTACAGTACAGTATAGTACAGTACAGTATAGTACAGTATAGTACAATACAATACAGTACAGTACAGTACAGTACAGTATAGTATAGTACAGCACAGTATAGTATAGTATAGTACAGTACAGTACAGTACAGTACAGTATAGTACAGTACAGTACAGTACAGTATAGTATAGTACAGCACAGTATAGTACAGTACAGTATAGTACAGTACAGTATAGTATAGTATAGTACAGTATTTTGCAGTACAGTACAGTACAGTACAGTACAGTACAGCACAGTATAGTACAGCCAAATGACTCCAAGACATATTAAAATAATTATATTACCACATAAATATTATACAAATGACTGAGAGCTGAGAATACAAGCAGGGGTAAAGTGAACTACCAAGGATACCTAGTACTGTACTGTACATAAACTCACAGCTCTTGTAACACAGAGGATAAACAAACATGCTGCACACCACACTTACTCCGCAACATTTCTGGACAACTCTTATCCACTTTGCAGTGACCCAATTTAATCAACTTTTTTCCCTAAACACTTCCCTGAAATGCACTTCATTCTGAGTCACACTCACACGATCCAGTTTACTCCTTGCTAGCACAGCAGGTCTTTGGGGCCACAACGTACTGTATCTATATATGTACACTCAAACATGCCAGCACTACGTTGTGTTCACTAGAGAGAAGGCAGAGCGTTGTATAGCATCTTGAGATTCTGCATGTGATATTCCCCAAGTTTTTTTGTTCATATGATTGTCCACGTGTTCTGCTTCTTGTTTCACGTCTCTAAACTGCTGTCTCACATCTTGAGGACATCTCTCACATTTCACAATGTGTGCTTTCATTTTGGTGGCATTGGGGTAGCCATATCTCAGAGTACAATATTTGCAGTACACCACAGTCTTGCCATGAAGCTTCTTAGAGGTGTAGTGGTTCCATATTTCTGATGTTGGTCGCCCCATTTTTCTCTGAAATCAGAATGAAGAAGTTGCTGTTTTATCTGGTCAATGTCTCTCTTCTGCAATGGATATTTCCACCAAATATTGACAAAGCCAAAGGTTTAAAGTGGAGTGATAAAGAACCAGCCAGCACCGTCACCACACACAAAGGTACACTCTCACCAAAAGCTTCTCCAACACTATAAGCACTATACAATCTGAAAAAATAAACCAAGAATCTGCAACCATTCCCCTGATGACAAGCCCCACTCTGCTCCTTCTCACACCCACCATGCCCAGGTGTTGGAGAAGTTTTGTTGAGGGTGTACATCTAATGGAACACCAGGTATCTGCCAAATAAATTATCCTGAAATCTATCAAGTTAATATTTGACAGCCATGTGAACAGTATGAGCATGAAGTATATATACAGCACAGGAACATGTATTTTATGAGGAGGGGGGGGGGGGGATGCTGATCACCAAGTCTAGAACCACCAATCACTTTATATATACTTCACTGTACAGTACTCCTTTACCTACTACAGTACACCCAGGTGGAGAAGCCAAGGCTCGAGGGTGACACAAGATAGTCACTGAATAGGGCGGCAAAAACAATTCCGTTCTAGAAAGCCATTTATCACAACGATCATTCACATATACACAAAATTCTCCCACCAACATAGTGTAGTGTAGTGTGTTAGTCCAACCTTATATCTCTCCCCATGTGTCTACAGCCCCCAAGGTTAGTTTCTCAGTACGTAATCATCTTCCTTTTGCCATTCACATCAAACACACCACATCACTCTCCTCCATCTCTTCACCACACTTATTACCCTCAATTCTAATACTCTTTAATTTATTCATTTATCATGTTACTTTTCCCATATTTACAGCAGGATGTTAAGAGGTATTACAGCTATCAATAACAGCTTCAAATTTTCCACTGCTAAAAGATCGAATATAAAATACAGATACTACTTTGATTTCTTTTGTGATATGTGGTGAAGCAGAGAGGAAATACTTGCACTAAGGTGTGGAAATAGTGACACCTGATACAGTAAATACACAAAAGATAAACAGACGATGAAACATGGAAGCAGAGACAGGTAATGAAGAGGTGAAGTGAGAGGAAGAATTTCAGAGAGACAGACCGGAACAATCTACCAGAGAGTGTTGTGACGGCACCGAGTGTCAGCTGTTTCAAGACCAGACTTGACCAACCCTGGAGCAGGTTCAGGTACATTCAGGAGCCGGTTCATGCCCAGTACTTACTAACAGTGTGTAACAGAGAGCCAGTACCTGCTAACAGTGTGTAACAGAGAGCCAGTACATGCCCAGTACCTGCTAACAGTGTGCAACAGAGAGCCAGTACATGCCCAGTACTGCCTAACATTAACCTAAACTAACAAATCCAAACACTAACCTAATCTAATACTAACCTAACCAAACCTGACACTAACAAAACCTAACCCAAGTTAGCCTAACACTAACCTAACCCGGCCTAGGTAACATTACAGGGTTTTAATCAACACGTGAAATATATTAGGGTGAATAAACGTGGGTGGGTGGGTGGGTGTGTGTCGATGATATACGAGCTGCTTCTACTGACTGGCAGAATAACCCTCAGTTTCGGACCAAAGCTGATACCTTCCACAAGAAGAAAGTGGCGGCCCAACGTGAACTTCACAACCTAAAGAACGACTGGTTTAAAAATAAAGCATGTGAAGCACAAGAACTTGCACATCAACACAAGATGCACAAATTATTCAAGTCCACTAAAACACTTTATGGGCCAGTCACTCGTGGTACAGCTCCCCTCCACTCAACTGATGGTAACTCCATAATTAAAGACGATGAAGGCCTTCTTCAGTGCTGGAAAGAGCATTATCATTCACTGCTCGACCGAAACACTGATGTGGTTGCCCTGACTACCCAGCAGGTCCCTCAGCATCCAGAGCTGACCCACCTCAGTTATCCTCCTTCTCTGGATGAGGTAGCTACCGCCATCAAACAGATGAAAAACAACAAAGTCTCAGGGCCTGATGGAACCCCAGACGAGGTGCATAAAGCAGGAGGACCTCTGCTTACCAGCCGTCTCCATTCTCTCCTGGAGAATATATGGGAAAAGTAGGAAATCCCCCAAGCTCTTAAAGACGCCTCCATCATCAATATTTATAAGAACAAGGGAGACCGGTCAGACTGTGGCAACTACCGCAGGATCTCGCATCTGTCCGTAGCTGGCAAGATTATCGCCCGAGTCCTCTTAAACAGACTTTTACCCGAGGCGGAAAACTTCCTCCCAGAATCTCAATGTGGCTTTAGACCATCACGAGGCACCACTGACATGATCTTTGCTGCCCACCAGATACAGGAAAAATGCAGAGAACAGCATTGTGACCTGTAAAAGGCCTTCATTGACTTAACCAAGGCCTTCGGCTCAGTCAATAGGGAAGTCCTCTGGTGGACCCTTGTATCAGCCCCTTTTAGTCTTTATATAAATGTCAGGGATAATACATTGTCTTTATATAATCATATCATCCCCTGTAACTTTCCACTGGCTATGAGGTGACATGATCATATCACGTGATGGGCAGGTTCCTTAAAGCGTGGCCCAGTGACTGTTTAGGTCAGCATTTCAAAGGCCGGCGCCCTCCGGCATTGTTACTCGACCCCTCACACAGATCAGATGTATTTAGAAGGTCTATTTACATAGCCTCCGTCCTTCTCTTAACACTCATAGTTACAGTGATAAGTTAAGGTGATCTACATTTGGAACCGTATCCTCGATAGTTCCTAAATAAAAGGATAACAGACAATTGGGTTTAGTTACCAAAAACCCTCTATAATATAAATGTTCCAGCCTCATTAACCTAGACAGACTCATCAGTTAAATGGCCTAGAACACCCTCACCCATTTTGGATGCCCACCAAAATTCATCCCCATTGTGAGGCAACTCCACGATGGCATGAACGGCAGTGTCCTGCACAACAGCACCCAGTCTGAGTTCTTCCCCATCCAAACGGGAGTAAAACAAGGGTGTGTACTGGCACCAACTCTCTTTTTCATCTTCTTGGCTGCCTTCCTTACTCGTGCCAGTGCCAATTTAGCCAGCGGGGTGAACATCCAGTACCGGGTTAAGGGTCTTTTCAACATAAGACGACTCCTGGCAGGAACAAAGGTGTTGGCAGCTTCCATTACTGAACTTCAGTATGCAGACGACCTCACCCTTGTCACTCACACTGAACACAACCTACAGGAGATCCTGAACACCTAAGCAGATGCGTATGCACACTTCGGCCTTGAGGTGAATGTACAGAAGACTTAGATTCTTTTTCAGCCTGCCCCTGGTTCAGACACACCTCCACCATCCAGCCAGCTTAATGGTACTACCTTCTCTAATGTTGCCCACTTTCAGTACCTAGGCTCCCACCTGTTCAACACTGGATCAGATGTGCATCTCAAGCCTTTGGCAGACTCTGTACCCGTGTCTTCAGCTGTAGGGAGCTGAAATTATCTACAAAGTTACACATATATCGAGCAGTGGTCCTCCCCACCCTGCTATATGGCAGAGACATATGGGTCACATACAGGAGGCACCTCAAGGCACTTGAAAACTTTCGCCAACGTAGTCTACGTTCTATCCTCTGAGTTCGCTGGGAAAACAAGAGAACAAATGCCAGAATTCTTGCTGACACCAAGTGTAGGAGCATTGAGGCTACCATTATCCATGAACAACTATGCTGGACTGGCCATGTTACCCGCATGGATGACAGTAGACTGCTAAAGTAGCTACTTTACAGTCACCTAACGAATGGTAAACGTAACGCTGGTGGGCAACTGAAAAGGTATAAGGATAGTTTCAAGACAATCCTGAAAAGTGTCAAATCGACCACCTCACCTGGGAGACGATTACCCCACACTGTAGTGCTTGGAGGAGCACAACATGAGAAGGTGTCAATACTTTCAAGTTACCTGACTATATACTAAGGCAGACAAGCGCCAACATTGGAAAGACGCTGACATTGACCCTCCCGTACTAGATATAGCCCTCCACATGTGCAACATCTGTGAACGACCCTGCCGGTCCTATATCGGCCTCTCTAGTCACCTCAGAGCTCACCAACAAAGGTGACATCCTTAATAACTCATATCATTGTATCATAGCTGGATGATTGTTATACTCAATTCCAAGTGACAGCAGAGTAGTAGTAGTGTCCAAGCTATGCAATGCACTGTATGTTGAAAACACCTATAGGAATCCATCAGACCTCTATATAGTAAACAACAAGGCTCTAAGAGGTGATACCATCATACAGTCAACTGAGGGAACAACGCAGGGGGACCCTGTTGCAACGGCAATGTACACAACGTGCTCCAACACTCAATAAAATTTTAAACAACCGAGGTCAAGCAAGTGGCGTATGCTGATGACCTTACAGGAACAGGAAAAGTGGAGGACATCAAAAATTGGTGGAACCTGATAACATCATATGGTCCACAAATAGGGTACCACCTAAATGCCAGCAAGTCCTTCCTCATTGTGAAGCCAGAACATTATGAATGGGCAATGGAGGTGTTCGGCGGAAGTGAGGTCAAAATAACAAAGGATGGCCAAAGACACCTAGGTGCAGTAATCGGTACAGCGGACTTCAAGACCGAGTGTGCAATGGGAAAGGTGAATGAGTGGGTTAGGGAAATACAAGCACTGTCTGATATTGCTAACACAGAGCCACATGCGGCTTTTGCGGCATTCACCCATGGAGTCAAGCATCGCTGGAACTACCTGAAGCGCACTGTCCCTGATATCGGACCCCTCCTCTACCCTCTGGAAGAAGCTATCAGCATCAATTTCATTCCCAAATTAGTGAAACACCCTCACTTAATCCCAGCAGAAAGATCACTCCTTGCACTACCACTGAGACTGGGAGGAATGGGATTGACCAATCCAGAGGAGATTGCTGCCACCGAACATCAAAACTTAGTTAAGCTCACTGCAGCCCTCACGGACCACATAATAGCTCAGAATGCAACAGGTGAGGTGGATACCAGCGAAGTAAACAAGATTCGACGGTCCATTATGACAGAACAACAGCACGGCCAGTGATAAATTGCAGCAACTGATGCTGCAAGTACCAGAGAATTTGAAAAAAAAAAAATAGCTATAGCACAGGAGGTGGGCCCCTCTAACTGGTTAACTACGTTACCAATAAAGGCAAATGGTTTCAGTCTCAATAAACAAGAATTCACAGATGCCATTGCTCTAAGGTACGGAAAGGCCAGTGGAAGGTTTGCCCTCCCAATGCATGTGTGGCTCTTCCTATGATGTCGATCACGCCATGGTGTGCAAGAAAGGGGGCTTCATATGCATGAGGCATGACGAAGTATGGGATTTCACAGCAAATATGTTGAAGGAAATCTGTCCTGATGTCAGGGTAGAACCGACCCTCCTTCCTTTGGACGGTGAGAATTTCCAACGTAGAATTTCAAACACATCCAACGAAGCCCGTGTTGACGTCAGTGCTCGAGAACGACAAGATAAGGACATACGGGGAGAGAATTCAGAACGTTGATCAAGGCAACTTCACTCCTCTGGTGTGCACAACCTCTGGTGGGATGGGACCAAGTGCAAGATGTTTCTATGCCAGACTCGCGGAGGTGCTATCCGAACAGAAGCAGCAGCCCAAAAGTTATGTTACAGCCTGGATAAGATGTCGACTGTCCTTAGGTCTGCTTTGCTCTGCCTCAGGGGAGTGAGAGCTTCGGCCCCAAAGCCGACAACAGTTGCAGATATTGACTATGAGGCAACAGTCACTGAATGCCGCATAGATCTGCAGCTCAACTAACTCAACACAGTCAGGGTAGCTACTTATGTATTAGGATATTTAATATTAAGGTAATAAAATGACGGCGAAGGTGTGGCTATTGGGAGAGGCTGGAGGCCACCTATTAAAAAAAAAAGTAGTAGTAGCAGTGTGTGTCAGCATGTGAGTTCACTTTCATTTCTCTATGATTCACTACACTAAACATTTCTCTATGATTCACTACACTAAACATTTCTCTATGATTCACAACACTAAACATTTCTCTATGATTCACTACACTAAACATTTCTCTGATTCACTACACTAAACATTTCTCTAAGATTCACTACACTAAACATTTCTCTATGATTCACTACACTAAACATTTCTCTATGATTCACTACACTAAACATTTCTCTATGATTCACTACACTAAAAATTTCACTATGATTCACTACACTAAACATTTCTCTATGATTCACAACACTAAACAGTTCTTTATGATTCACTACACTAAACATTTCTTTATGATTCACTACACTAAACATTTCTCTATGATTCACTACACTAAACATTTCTCTATGATTCACTACACTAAACATTTCTTTATGATTCACTACACTAAACATTTCTCTATGATTCACTACACTAAACATTTCTTTATGATTCACAACACTAAACATTTCTCTATGATTCACTACACTAAACATTTCTCTATGATTCACTACACTAAACATTTCTTTATGATTCACTACACTAAACATTTCTCTATGATTCACAACACTAAACATTTCTTTATGATTCACTACACTAAACATTTCTTTATGATTCACAACACTAAACATTTCTTTATGATTCACTACACTAAACATTTCTTTATGATTCACTACACTAAACATTTCTCTATGATTCACTACACTAAACATTTCTCTATGATTCACTACACTAAACATTTCTCTATGATTCACTACACTAAACATTTCTTTATGATTCACTACACTAAACATTTCTTTATGATTCACTACACTAAACATTTCTTTATGATTCACTACACTAAACATTTCTCTGATTCACTACACTAAACATTTCTCTCTGATTCACCACACTAAACATTTCTCTATGATTCACTACACTAAACATTTCTTTATGATTCACTACACTAAACATTTCTTTATGATTCACACTAAACATTTCTTTATGGTTCACTATTACTAAACATTTCTTTATGATTCACAACACTAAACATTTCTCTGATTCACTACACTAAACATTTCTTTATGAGTCACAACACTAAACATTTCTCTATGATTCACTACACTAAACATTTCTCTCATTCACTACACTAAACATTTCTGATTCACTACACTAAACATTTCTCTGATTCACTACACTATACATTTCTTTATGATTCACTACACTAAACATTTCTCTATGATTCACTACACTAAACATTTCTCTGATTCACTACACTAAACATTTCTCTCTGATTCACCACACTAAACATTTCTCTATGATTCACTACACTAAACATTTCTCTATGATTCACTACACTAAACATTTCTTTATGATTCACTACACTAAACATTTCTTTATGATTCACACTAAACATTTCTTTATGGTTCACTATTACTAAACATTTCTTTATGATTCACAACACTAAACATTTCTCTGATTCACTACACTAAACATTTCTTTATGAGTCACAACACTAAACATTTCTCTATGATTCACTACACTAAACATTTCTCTCATTCACTACACTAAACATTTCTGATTCACTACACTAAACATTTCTCTGATTCACTACACTAAACATTTCTTTATGATTCACTACACTAACATTTCTCTATGATTCACTACACTAAACATTTCTCTGATTCACTACACTAAACATTTCTCTGATTCACTACACTAATCATTTCTTTATGATTCACAACACTAAACATTTCTCTATGATTCACTACACTAAACATTTCTCTGTGATTCACTACACTAAACATTTCTCTGATTCACTACACTAAACATTTCTTTATGAGTCACTACACTAAACATTTCTCTATGATTCACTACACTAAACATTTCTCTATGATTCACTACACTAAACATTTCTCTGATTCACTACACTAAACATTTCTTTATGATTCACAACACTAAACATTTCTCTGATTCACTACACTAAACATTTCTCTATGATTCACAACACTAAACATTTCTCTATGATTCTCTACACTAAACATTTCTCTATGATTCACTACACTAAACATTTCTTTATGATCCACAACACTAAACATTTCTTTATGATTCACAACACTAAACATTTCTTTATGATTCATTACACTAAACATTTCTCTATGATTCACTACACTAAACATTTCTTTATGATTCACTACACTAAACATTTCTCTATGATTCACAACACTAAACATTTCTCTTTGATTCTCTACACTAAACATTTCTTTATGATTCACTACACTAAACATTTCTCTATGATTCTCTACACTAAACATTTCTTTATGATTCACTACACTAAACATTTCTCTATGATTCACAACACTAAACATTTCTCTGATTCACTACACTAAACATTTCTTTATGATTCACTACACTAAACATTTCTCTGATTCACTACACTAAACATTTCTTTATGATTCACAACACTAAACATTTCTCTGACTCACTACACTAAACATTTCTCTGATTCTCTACACTAAACATTTCTTTATGATTCACTACACTAAACATTTCTTTATGATTCACTACACTAAACATTTCTTTATGATTCACAACACTAAACATTTCTCTGACTCACTACACTAAACATTTCTCTGATTCTCTACACTAAACATTTCTTTATGATTCACAACACTAAACATTTCTCTGACTCACTACACTAAACATTTCTCTGATTCTCTACACTAAACATTTCTTTATGATTCACTACACTAAACATTTCTCTGATTCACTACACTAAACATTTCTTTATGATTCACAACACTAAACATTTCTCTATGATTCACTACACTAAACATTTCTCTGATTCTCTACACTAAACATTTCTCTATGATTCACAACACTAAACATTTCTCTATGATTCACTACACTAAACATTTCTCTATGATTCACTACACTAAACATTTCTCTGATTCTCTACACTAAACATTTCTCTATGATTCACTACACTAAACATTTCTCTATGATTCACAACACTAAACATTTCTCTATGATTCACAACACTAAACATTTCTCTATGATTCACAACACTAAACATTTCTTTATGATTCACTACACTAAACACTAACACTCACTTCCACATTTGCATTGTCTTGACTGTGACATATTTCTCTGCTTTATAACACCCAGGTTGACAACTCTTATCAGAAATTCCGAAAACCGAAAGATTTTTTTGTGGAGCAAAACAGACTTTTTTTTTTCTTCTTTTTTTTACGTGTATTAGCCCACCAGGGCACAGATCACTGACCCACATCGGGGCCTGGGGGTGAAAATTTAATAATAATGACAATAATAATAATAATAATAATAATAATAATAATAATAATAATAATAAAGAAATACAAGAATGAAAAAAAGATCAAAAGTGAGAAACACGACCTAGACCTAAGAACATAAGAATGGAGGAAACTGCAGCGAACCTATTGACCCATACTGGGCAGTCCCATTTGCACCCAACCCCTATTGCTCATATATCCACCCAACCTACTGTATGTTTGAAGCTATCCAGCGTGTTAAGAGTTAATGATGATATTTGGTAACTTGTTCCACTCATCCACTACTCTATTTCCAAACCATTGTTTACCTCTCTCGCGCCTAAATCTAAATTTGTCTAATTTAAAACCATTGTTGCGAGTTCGCTCCTGGTTGGATAGTTTGAGTACCTTTGTAATGTCCCCTTTGTTCAGCCCTGACTATGAATTATTATTATTATTATTATTATTATTATTATTATTATTATTATTACAGTCGACCCTCGTTAATTCGGACTAATAGGGGGAGAAGGGTGTCCGCTTTAGCCGATTGTCCAAATTAACTGATTTAGGGGTTAATATTGTATTATATTTCAAAGTCATTGTTTTCGTCACGATTTCATCCCACTTTCCACTGTAATACGTACGTAATTTCAGCAAAAATATTACATTTCCGTGAATGTATTATATCAAGCACAGTATGAATAGAATACCATTGTAATATAACAGTATTTTAACCAAAAACTATTAAAAAAATGAGTAACTTCTCTTGAACATCAGAAGGTTAGGTAAAATCTTTTGTTTTCGTCATGTATTTTATCCTATTTTACATTAAAATACATCACGTTTCAGCAAAACTACTATTTATTTCCGAGAATATATTCATTCAGGCGCAATTTAGGTAAAATATACGTGTGATGTAACAGTTTTTTAACTGAAAACGATTAAAAAAACACGTGTACCGTCTAGCTGATACTCAACAGCTGGCGGTGCGTCATGTGTCGTTGTAAACAATAGGAGGTTGAAGTAGATTACCGGGTATTATATTAAGTGTGAAATATCAAAAATGTTTTTATTACCGGTATTTTTTGTAGATCAATAAGAACTGTGATACTGTATATGATATGATAAGTTAGCCTGTGCTAAGAACTTCAACATAGACTTGAAAACACGTTGTAAGGTAATTTAGCCTATTGAAAGTTGGTGAGTTTCATTTGCTGAAGGAACTGCACAACTTTTCATTACTAATTGGTACATATTTTACGTTTCCATTGTTTACTGGCAGTAAATGGTAAATATTTTTCATGTCTGAAGCTAAAAGTTGCATCCCCCCCCCCCCACACTAGTGGTGGAGATGTTACATTTAACCAAAAAGACACTGGTGTTTTATCCCAGCAGTGGGTGGACCAGCATTTTAGCTGAAGGTCCGCGTAGGTAATATTGCTACAAATCTATAAAAAAAAAAAAAAAAAAAAATTCGTTCAGATTTTGTCCGAATTATCCGAAATCCGGATTGAAGGGGTCCGAATTAACGAGGGTCGACTGTATTATTATTATTATTACATTTTCGCCCCCCAGGTCCCAATGTGGGTCGGTGACCTGTGCCCGGGTGGGCTAATCCCTGTAGAGAAAAACAAAATAAAAAAAATCTAAGCTAACCATTCTGAAATCCGAAAAATTTTGAAACACAGCTGGCCCCAAGGAATTTGGATAAGGGATTGTCAACGTATCATGTGTATCTGTACAGTAGTTTCAGAAATGTGTTTGACTGTGCTTCTTAGATGCTGCTTTCACTGGGGTTCAGTCTGCACTTTACCACATCTTCTACTCACATACAGGGTGTCCATAAATGATTACCCTGATTAAAACATGAGAACATACTGTTTCTAGGGTAATCATTTATGGACACCCTGTATATTTCCATCAAAGGTTTGGGGGAAGTCAGACCATACACGTAATGGTATCAAACATTTGCTCAGCCTGTGACACAGTTTCTCCGTAATGCACTAGTTATTAAACACTGCTCGATGGAGGCTAATATTATACGGCTTTACTTCATTATTTAATCTCAACCGTGGAAATATAAAGCAAATAATCGTCCAACTTGTAAGATAATGGAGGCTAATATTATACGGCTATACTTCATTATTTAATCTCAACCGTGGAAATATAAAGCAAATAATCGTCCAACTTGTGAGATAATAGTCTTGATGAATAGTGGTGGCTGTTGTAGCAAGTCCTCCTCCTTGGTGATAAAACACCTCTTTCAACTGGTCATCACACGTTACATTACCTCTTCATCTCGTTACAGTGGTGTTTGAGAATATGATCTATAGTTCAATTTTATCCAGTGTGTTGTACAGTACAATAGTGTACAATAGTTACAATACCAGTACTGTACAGTGTGTGCAGCCTCTATGTAGTCTGGAGTACCACAAGGAAGTGTTGTGGGTCTAATATATACCAAACTTTGTCTATACTGCATGAACGCACGCACGCACACACAACATCCTTGACCACCGAAGGGTCAAGACGTACCTGGCGCTCCTCTGGGAGCAGCCAGGTCAACTGTTAAGTTGGCCCATACCAACTCCCTCCCCTGAACCCTCCTCCCCACCGGAATATCAACAAGTTCTCGCCAGAAGTTACTATTTCATTTAGGAAAGGAATGGAACCAGTGTTAAACAGAGGTGAACAGTGGTGAACAGTGCTTAAGTCAGTGAGAACAACTGAACAGTAACAGTCGTATCCAAGTTAACCTTCACACAGTGAGGTCCCAGGTACCCAGTGATAACGGCCCGTAAGACCCAACAACCAGCGATGTGTTAATCCGTCTACGATAGGAAGGCCTGGGACCACACCTCACTCATACAACACCATCTGTGAGGGAATTACTACACCACGTGAGGCCCCTCATAACACCATATGTGAAGGAGTTACTACACCACGTGAGGCCCCTCATAACACCATCTGTGAGGGAATTACTACACCACGTGAGGCCCCTCATAACACCATCTGTGAGGGAATTACTAGACCACGTGGGGTCCCTCATAACACCATCTGTGAGGGAATTACTACAACACGTGAGGCCCCTCATAACACCATCTGTGAGGGAATTACTACACCAAGTGAGGCCCCTCATAACACCATCTGTGAGGGAATTACTACACCACGTGAGGCCCCTCATAACACCATCTGTGAGGGAATTACTACACCACGTGAGGCCCCGCATAACACCATCTGTGAGGGAACTACTACACCACTTGAGTTCCTCCTAACACCATCTGGGAGGGAGTTACTACACTACGAGTTTGCTGTTCAACACCTACATTAATCTGTATGTTCACTGTATGTTCCTTTACCTTTCTCTAATGAAGGCTTTTGTTAAACCACCAATGTATGTAATAAGTCATTTATGTCCAATGTATATTTTCAGCCATCGGGCTGCAGAACTTTTTCAATAAACAGTCAATTATTATTAAAACCACACACACACACCCACACCCACACCCCCACCCCACACACACACACCTTCGTTCACATAGACGCGGAGGGGGCGTTGCCCTCTTCTGTCAAGATGACCTACGCCCGTCACGCCTGGATGTTCAAGTCCCAGCAGATGTGGAAGCATTATGGGTACGTGTCGTGCTACGGGCCCACCCACGCAACACTGCTTCCATCATAATCTGTGTGGCATACCATCAGCCTCGATCACCCACCAGAGACACTCTTATCAATCATCTCATCACCACCTCAGACCACCTCAGAGTTAGGTACCCATGTGCCAAGTTAGTATTATGTGGGGATTTTAATGAAATTGACACCACTGATATCCAGGACCAGCTATGACTATCACAAGTTGTGACCTTCCCCACACACGGTCAAAATACCCTTGACCTTATCTTAACTGACTTAGCGGACCAGTACCAACCACCTCAACCAATGCCTCCTATCGGGTGTAGCACACACTTATCAGTGCTCTGGTCCCCAGCTGCCACTCCCACTCAAGTACAGAGACCCTACATCAAGACCTACAGGCCGATTACTGACTCTGCAGTGCGCCTCTTCGGGCAGTGGATAGTTCACCATCCCTGGACTGAAGTACTTAGCGTGGATGACGTGGAAACCAAATGGATAAATTATACCAACACCACCACGGAAGCTCACCACCACTTCTTCCCCGAGAAGTCCGTCAGATCTCACCCAGCTGACTTGCCCTGGATCACACCTCGGATCAAAAGACTTATGCAACAGAGAGACAGAGCCTTTCATCTCAATGACCACATCCGCTACAGGTCACTTCACAACCGAGTCATCCGCGAAATACGCACTGCAAAGAAGTCCCACTACCCAACCAAATTACAACACCTGAAGCAGACCAACATCAGTCAATGGTATGGTAAGCTTAAAGAACTCTGTGGACTAAACAATAAGACACACCCCCTCCCCTTCCTTAGCCATCTCACTAATGTTGAAGCAGCTGAGCAAACAAATAACCATTTCGCTACTATATGCCAGACGCTCCCACGGCTTGACACAACCACTTTCCTTGCTTACCTACCAGCCCCCCTTCCCACTGACTTAGTAGAAGAATTTGAAGTGGCAAAACGCCTGGGCAAACTAAAATTAAAACGCTCTACCACCCCCATTGACTTACCAATGAAACTCTTCAAGGAGTTCTCCCCGGAGCTTGCTAAACCCCTATGCTCCATCATCAATGCTTCTCTCAGTCAAGCCAGATGCCCAGCTGACTGGAAGACCTCTTATGTATCACCAGTGCCCAAGTCAACCAGCCCACAATCCTTAAACCAGCTACGACCTATTGCAATCACCCCAATACCCAGCCTAATCTGTGAAAGTTTTGTGTTCGACTGGGCTTATGCTGATATTGCAGGAGTCGTAGACCCTCAGCAATTTGGCAACATGAAAACTTCCTCCACCACTCACTGTCTTGTCAGCTTTCTTGATTACATATACCGCCATCTCGAGAAACGAAAGACGTCTGTAGCTGTTGCCTTCATTGATTTCACTAAAGCGTTCGACCTAGTCGACCACAATATAATCATCAACAAAGCTATTGACCTCGGGCTTCGGAGAAGTCTTATACCATGGCTTACAGACTTCCTCAGTGACCGACGCCAAGCTGTACGTTTCCGAGGGGCTGTCTCCACCTTTCAGTCACTCACCTGTGGCGTCCCCCAAGGCACCAAGATGGGACCACTCTGCTTCCTTATGCTCATCAATGATGCCCTAAGAGAAACCCCTGCTCGCTGGAAATATGTCGACGACTCCACCATTGGGATCAGCGTCAACAATTCTGCTCCCAACTATACCGCCCTTCAGGATTTATTGAACAGTCTCCAAAACTGGGCCACCAACAACCATGTCACCATCAACCATACCAAGACCATGGTTATGCACATCAACCTCTCCTCCGACATTGTCCCACCTCCTTCCATTACTCTAGGTCTGAACACACTCCAGGTTGTAGATTCCACGAAGCTCCTCGGCGTCACCATAGACAACAAACTAAATTGGAAACCACACGTCAGTGAAGTTATCAAATCCTCCAGTTTCCGTCTCCACCTCCTCCGCCGACTCAAGTCCCTCGGAGTTCCTGCACACGAACTCCTCAGTGTTTACACAACATTCATACTTCCCAAGCTCACCTATGCCTCCCCCACCTGGTCTTCCTCCCTAAATGCCACACAACGTAAACACCTAGAAAAAGTGCAAAAGAGGGCATGCAAGATTATTCTCTCCCCTTCCTACTCCACATATCAAGAAGCGCTCAACACACTGACCCTTTCGACTCTCACTGACCATCACCACGACCTCATCTGCAAATTTGGTAAGAAGCTTCTACACCATCCCCGACACCGGCTCCTACTACCACCTGAGATCCCTTGTCCGAGAATTGCTGTTCGACACCACAACCGCATCCAGCCCATACGTGCACGAACTGATCGCTATAAGAACAGCCCAGTCCCAACCATTGTAAAAATTATCAATAACTTGTAATAAATCAGTGTATTCACTCCCAGTAAACACTGCTCCTTACACTGTCACTATGTTGAAATGAACTGTAGTTTGAGCTTTTCCACATCTAGTTATTATATGTCTTATTTATGTCACTTATGTTACTTGTATATTATTTGTAATTCGTAACCCATTCCCCAAATATGTAACTGTATATTTTCAGCCTTCTGGCTGCCAAGCTCTTTCAATAAACCGTTAATAATTATTATTATCCCACCCACCCACCCACACACACACACACACAGTAAAGACCTAGAAAAAGTGTAAAAGAGGGCATGCAAGATTATTCTCTCCCCTTCCTACTCCACATATGAAGAAGCGCTCAACACACTGACCCTCTCGGCTCTCTCTGACCATCACCACGACTTCATCTACAAGTTTGGTGAGAAGTTTCTGAACCATCCTCGACACCGACTCCTACTACCACCCGAGATCCCTCGCCCGAGAATTGCCGTTCTACACCACAACCGCATCCAGCCCATACGGGAACGAACAGATCGCTATAAAAACAGCCCAGTCCCAACCATTGTATAAATTATCAACAACTTGTAATCAACCAGTGTATTCACTCCCAGTCAATCTTACCTTTTTACACTGTCACTATGTTGAAATTCCCTGTAGTATGACCTTCTCTCCACCTAGTTATTATATATCATATTTGTATCACTTATGTTACTTGTATATTATTTGTCAATCAAGTGACCCATTCCCAATTATGTAACTGTATATTTTCAGCCTTCCGGCTCCCATGCTCTTTCAATAAACGGTTAATTATTAATATTAATTATTATACACACACACACACCTCCAATTTCACCAGCATTATAATACAGTATGTCATATATTCTAATTTTTTTTACCTTAGGAATATGAAGTACAGTACAGGCGCTCACAGACTTACGGACATCCCAGTTACGTACATTCATTCTTATGAATGAGGACACACAAGATAACTGATTCTTTAAAATAATGTTGACTATTGACAGTTTGACAGCACTAACAAAATGAATGCAAGAATTAATTTGTTCGGCAAAATGTATACTGTAATTAGCAGAAGTGGCGTAACCCGACTCGGTGAACTGTTCGGCACCAAATTGTAAAGTCCAGGTCTTGTGTTGTTTAGTAAGTTACAGCGGAGGTGTGTCCAAACAATGGTGTACCATTAAGTTAAAGAGACAAGACAGGTATATTAAAGAGCCTGGTAGAGTAAAACTCCATCAGTGATCAGTTATGCACTGGGCCTTGCCTGGTCAACTGAAGGCACCATCATCAAAGACAAAGAACAAGTGAAAAAGTCTGCACCTGTAATATCAACAATAATGGAACACTGTTGATAATTTGGATCAAAGATCAAAATCAGCACCACATGTCACTTATGACAATCTGAGATAAAGGTTAAAAGGTCTTTATGGTGACTTAAGGACCAAAATTGGTGAAAGATCAAGTGAAAGTGATTGTGTGGGGAGTTGTGGATGATTTAATCAATATATGCAGGAGACAAGTCACATAACTTCAGGGTACTGATCATGCTAACATTGAGGCAGATGAACAAATTTTCCAGACCTTTTGGTGATAATCATTAAGGAGGAGGAGTGCAGTACTCAACAGGTGTTTAACCCTCTTGTACTCCTCGCCATGGTTGCAAATCTCACCCCATCAGTCTTTCTATGCAGGTTGCGTCGGTAATAGGAATGGTTTTTATATTTTAGTAAACACTTGAGTCGCACCTAGTACTAGTGTGATCCATACCCACATTACACCCTTAGAGATACATCTGCCAGCCCATGAGGCTAGAGGTTGATAGGGCCAGTCCACTGTTCCAGCATTTCTGCTTATGGGACTGGTGCTCTCAATGTGAGATACGACTGAGCGGGAGGGGTCAGGTCAACATGGGGGTGCTTAGCTACGCAATGTGTCAAAAGACCACGAGAGGATTAATACCAGAGAGACTGAGATTTTGGGGGGAAAGAAGTCTGATGAAAGATACATAGCAAAGGAGAAGAAGAGACTGCCAGGGTTCAGAGCAGCTAAGGATAGGTTAACACTACTGCTTGGAGGTAACACAGCTAAGGATGAGCTAACACTACTGTTTGGAGGTAACACAGCTAAGGATAGGCTAACACTACTGCTTGGAGGTAACACAGCTAAGGATAGGCTAACACTACTGCTTGGAGGTAACACAGCTAAGGATAGGTTAACACTACTGCTTGGAGGTAACACAGCTAAGGATGAGCTAACACTACTGTTTGGAGGTAACACAGCTAAGGATAGGCTAACACTACTGCTTGGAGGAAACACAGCTTAGGATAGGCTAACACTACTGCTTGGAGGTAACACAGCTAAGGATAGGTTAACACTACTGCTTGGAGGTAACACAGCTAAGGATGAGCTAACACTACTGTTTGGAGGTAACACAGCTAAGGATAGGCTAACACTACTGCTTGGAGGTAACACAGCTAAGGATAGGTTAACACTACTGCTTGGAGGTAACACAGCTAAGGATAGGCTAACACTACTGCTTGGAGGTAACACAGCTAAGGATAGGCTAACACTACTGCTTGGAGGTAACACAGCTAAGGATAGGTTAACACTACTGCTTGGAGGTAACACAGCTAAGGATGAGCTAACACTACTGTTTGGAGGTAACACAGCTAAGGATAGGCTAACTACTGCTTGGAGGTAACACAGCTAAGGATAGGTTAACACTACTGCTTGGAGGTAACACAGCTAAGGATAGGCTAACACTACTGCTTGGAGGTAACACAGCTAAGGATAGGTTAACACTACTGCTTGGAGGTAACACAGCTAAGGATAGGCTAACACTACTGCTTGGAGGTAACACAGCTAAGGATAGGCTAACACTACTTCTTGGAGGTAACACAGCTAGAGATTGGAGGGTAAACCTGCTCTTAGTTTACCATTTAACAAGCCTAAAGCTACAGAAGGGATCAGCACAGCATCACTAACAATCTTTTGGAAGTTTAACCACAACCAAGGCTTGGGTGACTGGTGAGGACTAGTGTTAGCACCTTTTAGTGTCTGAAATGAGGGACTACTGTACACCCACAGGAGGGTTCACTACCAAATTGAGTAGCAAAATGCCATTGTGTTTTTTGATTAGCCTAAGACCTAAATGTCTGAAAAAATGAGGTGGACATCTGGAAACCACAACAGAATACCTATTTGGCAGCCACTTTCCAAGATGGCCACCTATTTTTACTGCGTCACAAAAAATTTACTCCAGTATAATTACACAAGTTGACAAGGGGTTGGTAACTTTATTAATTTTGAGGTGCTGATTTCAAATATGGCAATAAAAAATGTCAGTCATGAAATATTTTTATTATATATGTATATGTATATGTAGTGTAGGAAAGTAAGATACATACTTGTGTTGGTAGGGATAGATTAAATGTAAGGTTAGCAATACTGAACAGCAAGTGGGAGGAAATGCTGTCCCTAACCTCACCCTAGTTGTGTACACAGCTGTGACTACATTTGCTTTGGCCAAAATTCTTTCCATTAGCTTCTCCGGTTCCAGGAAAAATCAACGTTAAATATACTCCCTTGGTAGACCCAAACGATGTACTTCTAATTCCTTTACACATCAAGTTGGGACTAATGAAGAAGTTTGTGAAGACTATGGATAAACAAGGTGATGGGTTCATGTTCTTGAGGGGAAAATTCCCACAGCTCACTGATGCTAAAGTCAAAGAGGGTATCTATGTTGGCCCACAGGTAAGAGAGTTACTTCGTGATGACGACTTTGAAAACAAACTGAATAAAAATGAGCTAGCTGCATGGAAATTCTTCACATCTGTAGTCAACGGGTTTCTTGGAAACAAGAATGAAGAAAACTACAGTATTTCCAACTTGTAGAGGAACTCTTATAAAACTACAAAAACTTAGGATGCAGGATGCCCCTGAAGGTCCACCTCCTACACTCGCACTTGGATTTTCTTCCTGAGAATCTGGGGCCGGTTAGTGATGAACAAGGAGAGTGTTTTCATCAGGACATTAGACGTATGGAGGAGAGGCACCAGGGTAGAGGGGATCCTGCCATGATGGGGGACTATTGCTGGTGTTTACAGTCAGAGGACAACACAACACATAAACGGATGAAATAAAATAACAACTGCCCAAACAGTGGCTAATGTAATACTTGTTGTGTCTTCTTATGATTGTTTTAATTCTTTATTGAATTTTAGTGATAACTTGGAAAAAGTAACAGGAATAATTGAACAAATTGTATTTTTTTAGTTTTTGTAAGATTTTATTTTTCGTATAACAAATAAACTGTACGTGCCAGAGAATTTTTATTGCCAGATTCGAAATTAGCACCACAAAATTACCGAAGGGAAGCTGCTCTCAACCATGGTACGCAATTTTTTATTTTTTTTTGCTTTGTTGCCTAGTGTTATTTTTTGGCTAAAGATGAACTGTCTAAAATTACCCTTCTCCCCCACATTGGCCAGAACCCAGCAAAAACTGACTTTCTGGCCCCAACATTGGATGAGAAACAGTCACTGTAAAATATCTAAAACTAAGGGATGTGGTGATGAGACACTACCCAAGGCCTGGAGAGCACTACAACAATTGCTAAAAATTTTCAAATCACTATGAGGTTGGATGAGAATAATCTTGAGGGCAACTAAAATACCTGAAAGCTCTGCCCTAAATGTAGATGCCAAAGTGGAAACACTACTCTCCCGACAAAATTCGACAAAGACCACCCCAAAACCCAGCCCTGCACCCGACTTAAGAGCCGTCAATGTAAAGAGGGATAGTCCCTGTGTGAGAGGAGACATGCTGTAAAGAAAGAATGAACCACGCAGGGCGAGAGGGAGTAAGTCCTTCCTTTAGTTAAATAATGACAAACATGACCTTCAAGGAGACTCCACACAGCAGCACTAGGGAACAGCATGGGGCATACCTCAGCAGGAGGATGACAAAGAATACTCACAATGAAAAGCTACATCAAAGTTTATCACAGCCGCCAGAAGCACCATTTGCATTGACGCTGGCTGCCTCACGCATGGCTGCCCACAAGCATCACTATAACAACCAGCCCAGCCGCCTCTGCCAACTCTTAGCAGCACTCCCACACTCCGCTCCCACACACAAACAACTGTTTATTCCCTTTATGTTTTGACATCATAATAATTATTATTTATTGCTTTGTTTTTTTGGCACATTCTGTTGGTAGGATTGTGTGTGCATGTAACTGAGTAAAAACAAATAATAAAGTTGTGTTTATATTCCCCAAATAATGAGTTGATAAATAACCATCACATAACTGCCACCTGGTAGGGGGAGGTGGCCGCCCCACCTGACTCTCGGGGCCGCCTCACCTGAATTTATGCCGGAACCCAAATTTGTATAAGTGAGGGAAGCTTTTGTAACACGAAATAGTGGTGTCAACTTAGGAAATTGATTCTGTATACACGAATTTTCATATCATGAACATTCATATCTCATAAATACCGGTATGTGTAAAACAAAGTATGAAAAGTTCTTTCAAGCAAACTTAAGTAACTCAAAACATTTGAAAGGTTGATCTGAGGCTTATACATCCTTAATTAAAATTGGTTCAGTTTGGAGTTTAGCAAAAGATAAAGTTTTCTGCATAGAAATTAAGAAGGTTGAATTCAGGTACTTAAGGCATATTGTAAGTACAGTATTAACAAAATACAATACTGTACCAACTTTCATCCATCATCAATATTTTCACACACAAAAATATTAGTGACTACATTGCAGGTAAACTTATAAGAATTGTCTCCATTTTCAAATAAATAACAAATGCCACATCAAAATACAAAGTTAAAAATGTAAATAATTACTGTAGTTAACTTATGATCGTTGAGTCATTATCAGTGTGAGAAGAATCATTTTCATCCTTCTGAAGATCTCCATCATTAACTACCATGTTAGAGCGTGCCTGCTGCAGTGCACTCGTAACGGGTCTCTTTTCTATTTTACGGGGAACAGCCCACCCGGGCACAGGTCACCGACCCACAACGGGGCCCTGGGGGGCTGACAGGATCAAGTACACTTGCAAGTCATCAGACACAGAACAACTACTGGTGCTGGGGAATCCATCAAGCAATTGGTATCTAGAATGCCATCACTGTTTGCTATCCATCCATCTTCAATCAGTTTGTAAATCTCTGGAGAGTTAAACACACCCCTTCACCAGATGGCAGCCGGATAATTTGGTCGCCAAGTGTGTTGAAGGAGTTAGTCTTCACGTGTTGGAAACTATCTAGATTCTATCACTCACAGAACATTAACTGCATTTGTTCTACTTTTAAGGCAGTAAAGCTTACTAGTAAATTCTTGAATGATGGTTAAAAGTTCTTTGAAATGTTCCAGTTAGTACCAATGGCTGCAAGTGTTTCTTCATCTTGTGACAGAATATTGCCGGCCTTCAACCTCCACTGCCCAGCAAACATTGTGACAGTATACCACCCAGTGCAAACATGAGAGCCAGGTAAAGCTGTACAGTATTACCCCGCCTAACGCGGTTTCACTTAACACGTTTTTTCATATACGCGGTGCCTCGCCAGAGCTGAACTTTCACTTAACACGGATTTTTTCCACATATACGCGGTAAGTGTCCGGCTCGAGACGCTATTTTTAGATTTGCCCCACCCTCCACCCTGCCTGACTGCCTGTTTTAGCTCATAAAATTCATACAAATTACCGGGCCAGAATATAATTTACATTGCTGGAATTCTTATAATTTGGTGATCATTTTGAATATAAACATCATATATTTTGCATTAGACATACAAATTTTAGATAACGTTTTTTCTCTGGGTAACTATGTTATCTTTTGTGCAAAATATTTGACATTTATATTCAAAATATTCCTGGTCTTACAAGGAATCCAGCAATGTCAATTGTATTATCCTAACTTTAGTTTGAGGTATTATTTATTAAAATTTAGTGGTTTTCCCCCAAAAATTTCTCAGAGAGGGAAGAGCCGGCAGTGTAGTGTGAGAAGAGGGGGAGGGAGTTGAGTCCATTATTTGAATGGACATTAACTTGGCGACTGTATTTCTCTATTTCTCTTAAGTATTAATTGTGTGCATGTACCATCATAAAATTAAGATGTTATTTTTACTACAACATAGTTATGTGTCTTCAAAAAGTGGAGTTTGGGGGTCGGTCTGGTTTCTATTGGAATTAATCCCATATGTTCTGTTGTTCACTTAACGCGGATTTCACTTAACACGGGACCCTCTGGGTTCTATTGACCGCGTTAAGTGGGGTACAACTGTATAGTACAGTACAGTACAGTATACCACCCAGTGCAAACATGAGAGCCAGGTAAAGCTGTATAGTACAGTACAGTACAGTACAGTATACCACCCAGTGCAAACATGAGAGCCAGGTAAAGCTGTATAGTACAGTACAGTATACCACCCAGTGCAAACATGAGAGCCAGGTAAAGCTGTATAGTACAGTACAGTACAGTATACCACCCAGTGCAAACATGAGAGCCAGGTAAAGCTGTATAGTACAGTACAGTACAGTATACCACCCAGTGCAAACATGAGAGCCAGGTAAAGCTGTATAGTACAGTACAGTACAGTATACCACCCAGTGCAAACATGAGAGCCAGGTAAAGCTGTATAGTACAGTACAGTACAGTACAGTATACCACCCAGTGCAAACATGAGAGCCAGGTAAAGCTGTATAGTACAGTACAGTACAGTATACCACCCAGTGCAAACATGAGAGCCAGGTAAAGCTGTATAGTACAGTACAGTACAGTATACCACCCAGTGCAAACATGAGAGCCAGGTAAAGCTGTATAGTACAGTACAGTACAGTATACCACCCAGTGCAAACATGAGAGCCAGGTAAAGCTGTATAGTACAGTACAGTACAGTATACCACCCAGTGCAAACATGAGAGCCAGGTAAAGCTGTATAGTACAGTACAGTACAGTATACCACCCAGTGCAAACATGAGAGCCAGGTAAAGCTGTATAGTACAGTACAGTACAGTATACCACCCAGTGCAAACATGAGAGCCAGGTAAAGCTGTATAGTACAGTACAGTACAGTATACCACCCAGTGCAAACATGAGAGCCAGGTAAAGCTGTATAGTACAGTACAGTACAGTATACCACCCAGTGCAAACATGAGAGCCAGGTAAAGCTGTATAGTACAGTACAGTACAGTATACCACCCAGTGCAAACATGAGAGCCAGGTAAAGCTGTATAGTACAGTACAGTACAGTATACCACCCAGTGCAAACATGAGAGCCAGGTAAAGCTGTATAGTACAGTACAGTACAGTATACCACCCAGTGCAAACATGAGAGCCAGGTAAAGCTGTATAGTACAGTACAGTACAGTATACCACCCAGTGCAAACATGAGAGCCAGGTAAAGCTGTATAGTACAGTACAGTACAGTATACCACCCAGTGCAAACATGAGAGCCAGGTAAAGCTGTATAGTACAGTACAGTACAGTATACCACCCAGTGCAAACATGAGAGCCAGGTAAAGCTGTATAGTACAGTACAGTACAGTATACCACCCAGTGCAAACATGAGAGCCAGGTAAAGCTGTATAGTACAGTACAGTACAGTATACCACCCAGTGCAAACATGAGAGCCAGGTAAAGCTGTATAGTACAGTACAGTACAGTATACCACCCAGTGCAAACATGAGAGCCAGGTAAAGCTGTATAGTACAGTACAGTACAGTATACCACCCAGTGCAAACATGAGAGCCAGGTAAAGCTGTATAGTACAGTACAGTACAGTATACCACCCAGTGCAAACATGAGAGCCAGGTAAAGCTGTATAGTACAGTACAGTACAGTACAGTATACCACCCAGTGCAAACATGAGAGCCAGGTAAAGCTGTATAGTACAGTACAGTACAGTATACCACCCAGTGCAAACATGAGAGCCAGGTAAAGCTGTATAGTACAGTACAGTACAGTATACCACCCAGTGCAAACATGAGAGCCAGGTAAAGCTGTATAGTACAGTACAGTACAGTATACCACCCAGTGCAAACATGAGAGCCAGGTAAAGCTGTATAGTACAGTACAGTACAGTATACCACCCAGTGCAAACATGAGAGCCAGGTAAAGCTGTATAGTACAGTACAGTACAGTATACCACCCAGTGCAAACATGAGAGCCAGGTAAAGCTGTATAGTACAGTACAGTACAGTATACCACCCAGTGCAAACATGAGAGCCAGGTAAAGCTGTATAGTACAGTACAGTACAGTATACCACCCAGTGCAAACATGAGAGCCAGGTAAAGCTGTATAGTACAGTACAGTACAGTATACCACCCAGTGCAAACATGAGAGCCAGGTAAAGCTGTATAGTACAGTACAGTACAGTATACCACCCAGTGCAAACATGAGAGCCAGGTAAAGCTGTATAGTACAGTACAGTACAGTATACCACCCAGTGCAAACATGAGAGCCAGGTAAAGCTGTATAGTACAGTACAGTACAGTATACCACCCAGTGCAAACATGAGAGCCAGGTAAAGCTGTATAGTACAGTACAGTACAGTATACCACCCAGTGCAAACATGAGAGCCAGGTAAAGCTGTATAGTACAGTACAGTACAGTATACCACCCAGTGCAAACATGAGAGCCAGGTAAAGCTGTATAGTACAGTACAGTACAGTATACCACCCAGTGCAAACATGAGAGCCAGGTAAAGCTGTATAGTACAGTACAGTACAGTATACCACCCAGTGCAAACATGAGAGCCAGGTAAAGCTGTATAGTACAGTACAGTACAGTATACCACCCAGTGCAAACATGAGAGCCAGGTAAAGCTGTATAGTACAGTACAGTACAGTATACCACCCAGTGCAAACATGAGAGCCAGGTAAAGCTGTATAGTACAGTACAGTACAGTACAGTATACCACCCAGTGCAAACATGAGAGCCAGGTAAAGCTGTATAGTACAGTACAGTACAGTATACCACCCAGTGCAAACATGAGAGCCAGGTAAAGCTGTATAGTACAGTACAGTACAGTACATACCACCCAGTGCAAACATGAGAGCCAGGTAAAGCTGTATAGTACAGTACAGTACAGTATACCACCCAGTGCAAACATGAGAGCCAGGTAAAGCTGTATAGTACAGTACAGTACAGTATACCACCCAGTGCAAACATGAGAGCCAGGTAAAGCTGTATAGTACAGTACAGTACAGTATACCACCCAGTGCAAACATGAGAGCCAGGTAAAGCTGTATAGTACAGTACAGTACAGTATACCACCCAGTGCAAACATGAGAGCCAGGTAAAGCTGTATAGTACAGTACAGTACAGTATACCACCCAGTGCAAACATGAGAGCCAGGTAAAGCTGTATAGTACAGTACAGTACAGTATACCACCCAGTGCAAACATGAGAGCCAGGTAAAGCTGTATAGTACAGTACAGTACAGTATACCACCCAGTGCAAACATGAGAGCCAGGTAAAGCTGTATAGTACAGTACAGTACAGTACAGTATACCACCCAGTGCAAACATGAGAGCCAGGTAAAGCTGTATAGTACAGTACAGTACAGTATACCACCCAGTGCAAACATGAGAGCCAGGTAAAGCTGTATAGTACAGTACAGTACAGTATACCACCCAGTGCAAACATGAGAGCCAGGTAAAGCTGTATAGTATAGTACAGTACAGTATACCACCCAGTGCAAACATGAGAGCCAGGTAAAGCTGTATAGTACAGTACAGTACAGTACAGTATACCACCCAGTGCAAACATGAGAGCCAGGTAAAGCTGTATAGTACAGTACAGTATACCACCCAGTGCAAACATGAGAGCCAGGTAAAGCTGTATAGTACAGTACAGTACAGTATACCACCCAGTGCAAACATGAGAGCCAGGTAAAGCTGTATAGTACAGTACAGTACAGTATACCACCCAGTGCAAACATGAGCCAGGTAAAGCTGTATAGTACAGTACAGTATACCGCCCAGTGCGAACATGAGAGCCAGGTAAAGCTGTATAGTACAGTACAGTACAGTATACCACCCAGTGCAAACATGAGAGCCAGGTAAAGCTGTATAGTACAGTACAGTACAGTATACCACCCAGTGCAAACATGAGAGCCAGGTAAAGCTGTATAGTACAGTACAGTACAGTATACCACCCAGTGCAAACATGAGAGCCAGGTAAAGCTGTATAGTACAGTACAGTACAGTATACCACCCAGTGCAAACATGAGAGCCAGGTAAAGCTGTATAGTACAGTACAGTACAGTACAGTATACCACCCAGTGCAAACATGAGAGCCAGGTAAAGCTGTATAGTACAGTACAGTACAGTATACCACCCAGTGCAAACATGAGAGCCAGGTAAAGCTGTAAAGTACAGTACAGTATACACCAGTGCAACATGAGAGCCAGGTAAGCTGTATAGTACAGTACAGTACAGTATACCACCCAGTGCAAACATGAGAGCCAGGTAAAGCTGTATAGTACAGTACAGTACAGTATACCACCCAGTGCAAACATGAGAGCCAGGTAAAGCTGTATAGTACAGTACAGTACAGTATACCACCCAGTGCAAACATGAGAGCCAGGTAAAGCTGTATAGTACAGTACAGTACAGTATACCACCCAGTGCAAACATGAGAGCCAGGTAAAGCTGTATAGTACAGTACAGTACAGTATACCACCCAGTGCAAACATGAGAGCCAGGTAAAGCTGTATAGTACAGTACAGTACAGTATACCACCCAGTGCAAACATGAGAGCCAGGTAAAGCTGTATAGTACAGTACAGTACAGTATACCACCCAGTGCAAACATGAGAGCCAGGTAAAGCTGTATAGTACAGTACAGTACAGTACAGTATACCACCCAGTGCAAACATGAGAGCCAGGTAAAGCTGTATAGTACAGTACAGTACGACAGTATACCACCCAGTGCAAACATGAGAGCCAGGTAAAGCTGTATAGTACAGTACAGTACAGTATACCACCCAGTGCAAACATGAGAGCCAGGTAAAGCTGTATAGTACAGTACAGTACAGTATACCACCCAGTGCAAACATGAGAGCCAGGTAAAGCTGTATAGTACAGTACAGTACAGTATACCACCCAGTGCAAACATGAGAGCCAGGTAAAGCTGTATAGTACAGTACAGTACAGTATACCACCCAGTGCAAACATGAGAGCCAGGTAAAGCTGTATAGTACAGTACAGTATACCACCCAGTGCAAACATGAGAGCCAGGTAAAGCTGTATAGTACAGTACAGTACAGTATACCACCCAGTGCAAACATGAGAGCCAGGTAAAGCTGTATAGTACAGTACAGTACAGTATACCACCCAGTGCAAACATGAGAGCCAGGTAAAGCTGTATAGTACAGTACAGTACAGTACAGTATACCACCCAGTGCAAACATGAGAGCCAGGTAAAGCTGTATAGTACAGTACAGTACAGTATACCACCCAGTGCAAACATGAGAGCCAGGTAAAGCTGTATAGTACAGTACAGTACAGTATACCACCCAGTGCAAACATGAGAGCCAGGTAAAGCTGTATAGTACAGTACAGTACAGTATACCACCCAGTGCAAACATGAGAGCCAGGTAAAGCTGTATAGTACAGTACAGTACAGTATACCACCCAGTGCAAACATGAGAGCCAGGTAAAGCTGTATAGTACAGTACAGTACAGTATACCACCCAGTGCAAACATGAGAGCCAGGTAAAGCTGTATAGTACAGTACAGTACAGTATACCACCCAGTGCAAACATGAGAGCCAGGTAAAGCTGTATAGTACAGTACAGTACAGTATACCACCCAGTGCAAACATGAGAGCCAGGTAAAGCTGTATAGTACAGTACAGTACAGTATACCACCCAGTGCAAACATGAGAGCCAGGTAAAGCTGTATAGTACAGTACAGTACAGTATACCACCCAGTGCAAACATGAGAGCCAGGTAAAGCTGTATAGTACAGTACAGTACAGTATACCACCCAGTGCAAACATGAGAGCCAGGTAAAGCTGTATAGTACAGTACAGTATACCACCCAGTGCAAACATGAGAGCCAGGTAAAGCTGTATAGTACAGTACAGTACAGTATACCACCCAGTGCAAACATGAGAGCCAGGTAAAGCTGTATAGTACAGTACAGTACAGTATACCACCCAGTGCAAACATGAGAGCCAGGTAAAGCTGTATAGTACAGTACAGTACAGTATACCACCCAGTGCAAACATGAGAGCCAGGTAAAGCTGTATAGTACAGTACAGTACAGTATACCACCCAGTGCAAACATGAGAGCCAGGTAAAGCTGTATAGTACAGTACAGTACAGTATACCACCCAGTGCAAACATGAGAGCCAGGTAAAGCTGTACAGTACAGTACAGTATACCACCCAGTGCAAACATGAGAGCCAGGTAAAGCTGTATAGTACAGTACAGTACAGTATACCACCCAGTGCAAACATGAGAGCCAGGTAAAGCTGTATAGTACAGTACAGTACAGTACAGTATACCACCCAGTGCAAACATGAGAGCCAGGTAAAGCTGTATAGTACAGTACAGTACAGTATACCACCCAGTGCAAACATGAGAGCCAGGTAAAGCTGTATAGTACAGTACAGTACAGTATACCACCCAGTGCAAACATGAGAGCCAGGTAAAGCTGTATAGTATAGTACAGTACAGTATACCACCCAGTGCAAACATGAGAGCCAGGTAAAGCTGTATAGTACAGTACAGTACAGTATACCACCCAGTGCAAACATGAGAGCCAGGTAAAGCTGTATAGTACAGTACAGTACAGTATACCACCCAGTGCAAACATGAGAGCCAGGTAAAGCTGTATAGTACAGTACAGTACAGTATACCACCCAGTGCAAACATGAGAGCCAGGTAAAGCTGTATAGTACAGTACAGTACAGTATACCACCCAGTGCAAACATGAGAGCCAGGTAAAGCTGTATAGTACAGTACAGTATACCACCCAGTGCAAACATGAGAGCCAGGTAAGCTGTAGTACAGTACAGTACAGTATACCACCCAGTGCAAACATGAGAGCCAGGTAAAGCTGTATAGTACAGTACAGTACAGTATACCACCCAGTGCAAACATGAGAGCCAGGTAAAGCTGTATAGTACAGTACAGTACAGTATACCACCCAGTGCAAACATGAGAGCCAGGTAAAGCTGTATAGTACAGTACAGTACAGTATACCACCCAGTGCAAACATGAGAGCCAGGTAAAGCTGTATAGTACAGTACAGTACAGTATACCACCCAGTGCAAACATGAGAGCCAGGTAAAGCTGTACAGTACAGTACAGTATACCACCCAGTGCAAACATGAGAGCCAGGTAAAGCTGTATAGTACAGTACAGTACAGTATACCACCCAGTGCAAACATGAGAGCCAGGTAAAGCTGTATAGTACAGTACAGTACAGTATACCACCCAGTGCAAACATGAGAGCCAGGTAAAGCTGTATAGTACAGTACAGTACAGTATACCACCCAGTGCAAACATGAGAGCCAGGTAAAGCTGTATAGTACAGTACAGTACAGTATACCACCCAGTGCAAACATGAGAGCCAGGTAAAGCTGTATAGTACAGTACAGTACAGTATACCACCCAGTGCAAACATGAGAGCCAGGTAAAGCTGTATAGTACAGTACAGTACAGTATACCACCCAGTGCAAACATGAGAGCCAGGTAAAGCTGTATAGTACAGTACAGTACAGTATACCACCCAGTGCAAACATGAGAGCCAGGTAAAGCTGTATAGTACAGTACAGTACAGTATACCACCCAGTGCAAACATGAGAGCCAGGTAAAGCTGTATAGTACAGTACAGTACAGTACAGTATACCACCCAGTGCAAACATGAGAGCCAGGTAAAGCTGTATAGTACAGTACAGTACAGTATACCACCCAGTGCAAACATGAGAGCCAGGTAAAGCTGTATAGTACAGTACAGTATACAACCCAGTGCAAACATGAGAGCCAGGTAAAGCTGTACAGTACAGTACAGTATACCACCCAGTGCAAACATGAGAGCCAGGTAAAGCTGTATAGTACAGTACAGTACAGTATACCACCCAGTGCAAACATGAGAGCCAGGTAAAGCTGTATAGTACAGTACAGTACAGTATACCACCCAGTGCAAACATGAGAGCCAGGTAAAGCTGTATAGTACAGTACAGTACAGTATACCACCCAGTGCAAACATGAGAGCCAGGTAAAGCTGTATAGTACAGTACAGTACAGTATACCACCCAGTGCAAACATGAGAGCCAGGTAAAGCTGTACAGTACAGTACAGTATACCACCCAGTGCAAACATGAGAGCCAGGTAAAGCTGTATAGTACAGTACAGTACAGTATACCACCCAGTGCAAACATGAGAGCCAGGTAAAGCTGTATAGTACAGTACAGTACAGTATACCACCCAGTGCAAACATGAGAGCCAGGTAAAGCTGTATAGTACAGTACAGTACAGTATACCACCCAGTGCAAACATGAGAGCCAGGTAAAGCTGTATAGTACAGTACAGTACAGTACAGTATACCACCCAGTGCAAACATGAGAGCCAGGTAAAGCTGTATAGTACAGTACAGTACAGTACAGTATACCACCCAGTGCAAACATGAGAGCCAGGTAAAGCTGTATAGTAGAGTACAGTACAGTACAGTATACCACCCAGTGCAAACATGAGAGCCAGGTAAAGCTGTATAGTACAGTACAGTACAGTATACCACCCAGTGCAAACATGAGAGCCAGGTAAAGCTGTATAGTACAGTACAGTACAGTATACCACCCAGTGCAAACATGAGAGCCAGGTAAAGCTGTATAGTACAGTACAGTATACCACCCAGTGCAAACATGAGAGCCAGGTAAAGCTGTATAGTACAGTACAGTACAGTATACCACCCAGTGCAAACATGAGAGCCAGGTAAAGCTGTATAGTACAGTACAGTACAGTATACCACCCAGTGCAAACATGAGAGCCAGGTAAAGCTGTATAGTACAGTACAGTACAGTATACCACCCAGTGCAAACATGAGAGCCAGGTAAAGCTGTATAGTACAGTACAGTACAGTATACCACCCAGTGCAAACATGAGAGCCAGGTAAAGCTGTATAGTACAGTACAGTACAGTATACCACCCAGTGCAAACATGAGAGCCAGGTAAAGCTGTATAGTACAGTACAGTACAGTATAGTATACCACCCAGTGCAAACATGAGAGCCAGGTAAAGCTGTATAGTACAGTACAGTACAGTATACCACCCAGTGCAAACATGAGAGCCTGGTAAAGCTGTATAGTACAGTATACCACCCAGTGCAAACATGAGAGCCAGGTAAAGCTGTATAGTACAGTACAGTACAGTATACCGCCCAGTGCAAACATGAGAGCCAGGTAAAGCTGTATAGTACAGTACAGTACAGGTAGTCGTCGACTTACGACCTATGCGACTTACGTCTGTTCGACTTTACGACCGGCGGTACGACAGTTTTGGCCCCAGCCCCAGTGTAAATAATAAACCAATTGTACTGTAGTATGCAGTGATTTACTTAAACCTGACGACCGTAACAATAATGAACAAAGAAAATGTTGATAAAATATGACTTAAAGACGATTATATTTTCATTACACATTACAGTATAATATACGTAAGGTAATTATAACATAGGCCGACTTACGACCAGATCAACTTACGACCGGTCGGCCGTAACCAATCTAGGTCGTAAGTCGACGACTACCTGTACAGTATACCACCCAGTGCAAACATGAGAGCCAGGTAAAGCTGTATAGTACAGTACAGTACAGTATAGTATACCACCCAGTGCAAACATGAGAGCCAGGTAAAGCTGTATAGTACAGTACAGTATAGTATACCACCCAGTGCAAACATGAGAGCCAGGTAAAGCTGTATAGTACAGTACAGTACAGTACAGTATACCGCCCAGTGCAAACATGAGAGCCAGGTAAAGCTGTATAGTACAGTACAGTACAGTATACCACCCAGTGCAAACATGAGAGCCAGGTAAAGCTGTACAGTACAGTACAGTATACCACCCAGTGCAAACATGAGAGCCAGGTAAAGCTGTATAGTACAGTACAATACAGTACAGTATACCACCCAGTGCAAACATGAGAGCCAGGTAAAGCTGTATAGTACAGTACAGTACAGTATACCACCCAGTGCAAACATGAGAGCCAGGTAAAGCTGTATAGTACAGTACAGTACAGTATACCACCCAGTGCAAACATGAGAGCCAGGTAAAGCTGTATAGTACAGTACAGTACAGTATACCACCCAGTGCAAACATGAGAGCCAGGTAAAGCTGTATAGTACAGTACAGTACAGTACAGCATACCACCCAGTGCAAACATGAGAGCCAGGTAAAGCTGTATAGTACAGTACAGTACAGTATACCACCCAGTGCAAACATGAGAGCCAGGTAAAGCTGTATAGTACAGTACAGTACAGTATACCACCCAGTGCAAACATGAGAGCCAGGTAAAGCTGTATAGTATAGTACAGTACAGTACAGTACAGTACACCACCCAGTGCAAACATGAGAGCCAGGTAAAGCTGTATAGTACAGTACAGTACAGTACAGTATACCACCCAGTGCAAACATGAGAGCCAGGTAAAGCTGTATAGTACAGTACAGTACAGTATACACACCCAGTGCAAACATGAGAGCCAGGTAAAGCTGTATAGTACAGTACAGTACAGTATACCACCCAGTGCAAACATGAGAGCCAGGTAAAGCTGTATAGTACAGTACAGTACAGTATACCACCCAGTGCAAACATGAGAGCCAGGTAAAGCTGTACAGTACAGTACAGTATACCACCCAGTGCAAACATGAGAGCCAGGTAAAGCTGTATAGTACAGTACAGTATACCACCCAGTGCAAACATGAGAGCCAGGTAAAGCTGTATAGTACAGTACAGTACAGTATACCACCCAGTGCAAACATGAGAGCCAGGTAAAGCTGTATAGTACAGTACAGTACAGTATACCACCCAGTGCAAACATGAGAGCCAGGTAAAGCTGTATAGTACAGTACAGTACAGTATACCACCCAGTGCAAACATGAGAGCCAGGTAAAGCTGTATAGTACAGTACAGTACAGTATACCACCCAGTGCAAACATGAGAGCCAGGTAAAGCTGTACAGTACAGTACAGTATACCACCCAGTGCAAACATGAGAGCCAGGTAAAGCTGTATAGTACAGTACAGTACAGTATACCACCCAGTGCAAACATGAGAGCCAGGTAAAGCTGTATAGTACAGTACAGTACAGTACAGTATACCACCCAGTGCAAACATGAGAGCCAGGTAAAGCTGTATAGTACAGTACAGTACAGTACAGTATACCACCCAGTGCAAACATGAGAGCCAGGTAAAGCTGTATAGTACAGTACAGTACAGTACAGTATACCACCCAGTGCAAACATGAGAGCCAGGTAAAGCTGTATAGTACAGTACAGTACAGTATACCGCCCAGTGCAAACATGAGAGCCAGGTAAAGCTGTATAGTACAGTACAGTACAGTATACCACCCAGTGCAAACATGAGAGCCAGGTAAAGCTGTATAGTACAGTACAGTACAGTACAGTATACCACCCAGTGCAAACATGAGAGCCAGGTAAAGCTGTATAGTACAGTACAGTACAGTATACCACCCAGTGCAAACATGAGAGCCAGGTAAAGCTGTATAGTACAGTACAGTACAGTATACCGCCCAGTGCAAACATGAGAGCCAGGTAAAGCTGTATAGTACAGTACAGTACAGTACAGTATACCACCCAGTGCAAACATGAGAGCCAGGTAAAGCTGTATAGTACAGTACAGTACAGTACAGTATACCACCCAGTGCAAACATGAGAGCCAGGTAAAGCTGTATAGTACAGTACAGTACAGTATACCACCCAGTGCAAACATGAGAGCCAGGTAAAGCTGTATAGTACAGTACAGTACAGTACAGTATACCACCCAGTGCAAACATGAGAGCCAGGTAAAGCTGTATAGTACAGTACAGTATACCACCCAGTGCAAACATGAGAGCCAGGTAAAGCTGTATAGTACAGTACAGTACAGTATACCACCCAGTGCAAACATGAGAGCCAGGTAAAGCTGTATAGTACAGTAGTACAGTACAGTATACCACCCAGTGCAAACATGAGAGCCAGGTAAAGCTGTATAGTACAGTACAGTACAGTATACCACCCAGTGCAAACATGAGAGCCAGGTAAAGCTGTATAGTACAGTACAGTACAGTATACCACCCAGTGCAAACATGAGAGCCAGGTAAAGCTGTATAGTACATACATCTGACCCAAGTGATGCTGCCACAGTACAGTACAGTACAGTACAGAGTACAATACAGTAAAGAACATGGCACGGTACAGTACAGTGCAGCACAGTAATTAGTACAGTACAGTGTAGTACAGTACAATGCAGTGCAGTGAAGTGTACAGTACAGAGAGCAGTACAGTAAAGAGTTTGGTACAGTACAGTGCAGTACAGTTCAGTAAGGAGTACAATACAGTAAAGAGTAAAGTATAGTGCAGTACAGTACAGTAAATAGTACAGAACAGAACATTACAGTAAAGTATGTAATGCATTACAGTACAGTATGTAATGATTGAATATCAGACCAGAGCTTCCAGCCCAGAATTACATCACACATAACAGCAAGTACAGTACAGACCGCGTGGCACCCTAACACCACAGGTTGACACACCGCAGGTCAAGACCTGACCCCGGCCCAAGTACTTGCGTAACCCTACGATATAACCTTGTTAAGGAAACCACACCTGGCCAAGACCCACCCGGGCGGTAATAATTACAAAACACTATTGTCCTGTGACATGCCCTCACCTTTCCAGACCTGACCCAAGGGAGATCAAGGACCCGCTGACCGGCCAGCACCCCAGTTACCCAAACCAACAACCCAGTCAAGACACACCCGCTTAAGTAGGAGAGGTCACCCCCCGTCTCGTCCAATATATAGGGGCTGGAGCTCCTCTCCCCGGGAGAGTGTGTCTTGTAACCAGGAAGGGCCAACTACTACGTCCCCAGTCCCGCTCGAGAGAAGTCCGCCACTAAGTGTAACGAAGTCTCAGCCGGGTACGTCGACAGAGTGCTGTCAACTCAACATGTAACAGTAAGTGCTGGCTGTGTAGACGGTAGAAGTGCGGTGATCCCGAACCTCCCCAGCGATCGACTTAGTGAAGTGCCCATTCTAATTGTGAGGTTAGGTTATACGAGAATACCATAGTCTATCATAAATTGTGTATGAGCCCCCCCATTAATCCCCCCTATTGAACTAGTAAAATAAAGCTGTAACACGCATTGGTGTTTTATATACTACACTTGTACTGAGCCTGTGTTAATATGCAGTGTTGACATCACACCCTCGAGACACGCTACCATTTCCTCCCACTATAATACTCTACTACTATAAACTCCTAACTTACCTCTTCATGTGAGATTTTGTCTCATTATAAGTACAGTGCAGTAAAGCGTACAGTACAGTAAAGAGTAAAGTACAGTAAAGAGTAAAGTACAGTACAGTAAGGAGTACAGTACAGTGCAGTAAAGAGTACAGTACAGTAAAGAGTACAGTACAGTACAGCAAGGAGTACAGTACAGTGCAGTAAAGAGTACAGTACAGTAAAGAGTAAAGTACAGTACAGTAAGGAGTACAGTACAGTGCAGTAAAGAGTACAGTACAGTAAAGAGTAAAGTACAGTACAGTAAGGAGTACAGTACAGTAAAGAGTACAGTACAGTAAGGAGTACAGTACAGTAAAGAGTACAGTACAGTAAAGAGTACAGTACAGTAAAGAGTAAAGTACAGTACAGTAAGAAGTACAGTACAGTAAAGAGTACAGTACAGTAAGGAGTACAGTACAGTAAAGAGTACAGTACAGTAAAGAGTACAGTACAGTAAAGAGTACAGTACAGTAAGGAGTACAGTAAAGAGTACAGTACAGTACAGTACAGTACAGTACAGTAAAGAGTACAGTACAGTAAGGAGTACAGTACAGTGCAGTACAGTACAGTAAGGAGTAAAGTACAGTAAAGAGTACAGTACAGTAAGGAGTACAGTACAGTAAAGAGTACAGTGCAGTACAGTACAGTAAGGAGTACAGCAAAGAGTACAGTACAGTAAAGAGTACAGTACAGTAAAGAGTACAGTACAGTAATGAGTACAGTACAGCAATGAGTACAGTACAGTAATGAGTACAGTACAGTAAAGAGTACAGTACAGTAAAGAGTACAGTACAGTAGAGTACAGTACAGTAAGGAGTACAGTACAGTAAGGAGTACAGTACAGTAAAGAGTACAGTACAGTAATGAGTACAGTACAGCAATGAGTACAGTACAGTAAAGAGTACAGTACAGAAGGGAGTACAGTAAAGAGTACAGTACAGTAAAGAGTACAGTACAGTAAAGTACACTACAGTAAAGAGTACAGTACAGTACAGTAAAGAGTGCAGTACAGTAAAGAGTACAGTACAGTAAAGAGTACAGTACAGTACAGTACAGTAAAGAGTACAGTACAGTGCAGTACAGTACACTACAGTAAAGAGTACAGTACAGTAGAGAGTACTGCACAGTACAGTACAGATCTTAAAGACGCCTCCATCATCAATATTTATAAGAACAAGGGAGACCGGTCAGACTGTGGCAACTACCATGGGATCTCGCTGCTGTCCGTAGCTGGCAAGATTATCGCCTGAGTCCTCCTAAACAGACTTCTTCCTGAGGCGGGAAACTTCCTCCCAGAATTTCAATGTGGCCTTTAACCATCACGTGGCACCACTGACATGATCTTTGCTGCCCACCAGATACAGGAAAGTGCAGAGAACAGCATCGTGACCTGTACAAGGCCTTCATTGACATAACCGAGGCCTTCGACTCGGTCAACAGGGAAGCCCTCTGGTGGACCCTCAGCCGTTTTGGCTGCCCACCAAAATACATTAACATTGTGAGGCAACTCCACGATGGCATGAACGGCAGTGACCTGCACAATGGCACCCAGTCTGAGTTCTTCTCCATCCAAACAGGGGTTAAACAAGGGTGTGTACTGGCACCAACTCTCTTTTCCATTTTCTTGGCTGCCTTCCTTACTCGTGCCAGTGCCAATTTAGCCAGCGGGGTGAACATCCAGTACCGGATACAAAGATGTCGGCCGCTTCCATAACTGAACCTCAGTATGCAGACGACCTTACCCTTGTTGCTCACACTGAACACAACCTACAGGAGATCCTCAACACCTATGAAGATGCGTACTGTACACTTCGGCCTTGAGGTGAATGTACATAAGACTCAGATTCTCTTTCAGCCTGCCCCTGGGTCAGCCACGCCACACCTCCACCATCCATCCAGCTGAACAGTACTACCCTCTCTAATGTTACCCACTTTCAGTATCTCGGCTTCCACCTGTCCACCACCGCGGACATCGATGAAGAGATTCAACATCGGATCAGATGTGCATCTCAAGCCTTTGGCAGACTCCGTACCCATATCTTCAGCTGTAGGCAGCTGAAATTATCTACAAAGTTACACGTATATCGAGCAGTGGTCCTCCCCACCCTGCTATATGGCAGCGAGACATGGGTCACATACAGGAGGCACCTCAAGGCACTTGAAAACTTTCACCAACGTAGTCTACGTTCCATCCTCCGAGTTCGCCAGGAAGACAAGAGAACAAATGCCAGTATTCTCGCTGACGCGAACCGTAGGAGCATCGAGGCTACCATTATCCATCAACAACTACATTGAGCTGGCCATGTTACCCATATGGACGACAGTAGACTGCCAAAGCAGCTACTTTACAGTCACCTAACGAATAGTGAACGTAACGCCGGCGGGCAACTGAAAAAGTACACTAAGTCCTCGCTTAACGTCGGGGTTATGTTCCTAAAAATGCGATGTTATACGAAACAACGTTAAGCGGATCAATTTTCCCCATAAGAAATGGATAGAATACGTGAGTTACGTTCCCCAGCCTCCCTTTGACCCATGAAATACATTACATATACAGGTAGTTGTCGACTTACGACCTAGATTGGTTACGGCCGCCCGGTCGTAAGTTGATCTGGTCGTAAGTCGGCCTATGTTATAATTACCTTACGTATATTATAATGTGTAATGATAATATAATCATCTTTAAGTCATATTTTATCAACATTTTCTTTGTTCATTATTGTTACGGTCGTCAGGTTTAAGTAAATCACTGCATATTACAGTACAATTGGTTTATTATTTACACAACATACAAAAAAAAAAAAATACAGGTGCAAAACATATAAAACATTTTAGTTGCAAAACATACAAACACATACAAACATACAAAAAACATCTTATTGGCCGCTGGTGCTTGGCTGTGGATCGTCGGGGTCGTCAGCTGGGGCAGCCTTTGGGGTAGCCGGAGGAGTTGTTTTTTTCATGAACATGGTGAGCTTTGTCTGAATTGTTCGTTTCTTCTTCTCCTCGTAAATTTCTTGATATGGACGAAACGAATTGCGTGCCATCCGCTCAATCCTTGCAAATCGTTCAATGTTTGGGTCCATTCCTTCAAAATGGGCAAGAAGTTTATTTAGTAGAGATAAACCTTCTGATAATCCCTTAGTGGTGAACGTCCTTTGTGGCTCCTCCTCCTCTTCGTTATCCGCTGCTTCTCTCCTTTCTTCTTCTGCTACATTTTCTTCTTCCAATTCGATTAGCTCTTCATTTGTAAGTTCTTCTGATTCTTGGTCTAGCAACTCCTCAACATCTTCCACTTCACATTCCAAAGAAAGATCTTTTGCCAGTTTTACTATTTTTTCCCGAATAACTTCAAGCTCATTTTCACTGTCAAATCCTGCAAAAGTATGAACATAGCGCTTAACACACTTTTTCCAGATGCCATTCATGCACTTCTCCGTCACAGCCTCCCAGGCGTTTGCCAGATTCTTGATACCCATAAGAATGTTGTACTGTTTCCAAAAGTCACGCAACGATAGTTCTGGGTCGGCATCTATAGCGGCTATGGCTTGGGCAAAGGTGGTTCGGAGATAGATAGCCTTGAAAGTAGCAATTGAACCTTGGTCCATAGGCTGCAAAATTGAAGTCGTGTTTGGCGGCATAAAAATCACTTTCACGTCCGGATGAATATCTGATAGATGAGGTGGATGTCCAGGCGCATTGTCCAGTAGCAATAAAATCTTGAAAGGAATTTCTTTCGTCAAACAATATTCACGAACTTGAGGAATAAAACAATTTACAAACCAGTCTTCAAACAGTGCCTGTGTCATCCATGCTTTACGGTTAGAACGAAAGTAAACGGGCAGCGTGTGCTTGTTTACATTTTTCAACGCCCGCGGGTTTTCTGAATGGAAGATTAGGAAAGGTTTCAGCTTAAACCCCGCGATGTTCCCGCCAAGCAGCAGAGTAAGCCTATCCTTAAATGCTTTAAATCCAGACATGCTTTTGGCTTCTTTTTGGATGTAAGTGCGTTCTGGCATCCGTTTCCAATACAATCCCGTTTCATCCACATTAAATATCTGCTCTGCTAGATATCCCTCATCCGTAATTAATTCATCCAGACTGTTAACAAACTTGCGTGCTCCTTCCTCGTCTGCACTCGCTGCTTCCCCAGTCACTCGAACATTATGAAATTGAAATCTTTTCTTGAATCTCTTGAACCAGCCAGTACTTGCTGCAAATTCTTGACTGTAGTCTTCTCCGGCGCGCTCCTTCAAAGTCTGAAATAGACTTCTAGCCTTCGTCTGCACAGTAAAAAGGCTTAACGGTGTCCGTTTCTGGATCTGATCTTCCATCCAAATGTAAAGTAATTTCTCCATTTCGTGGAGAGGCCCAGTCCGTTGCTTCGTTATAACTGTCGCTTGCATGGGTGCAGAACCTTTCACAGCTTCACGAATCCTTTCTTTATCCTTCAAAATCGTCGACACAGTAGAGTGTGATAGCGTCAGATCACGTGCAATCTCATTCACTTTCTTACCCCCTTCGTGCTGTTTAATCACCATCATTTTAGTGTTTAAATCAATGGCCTTTCTTTGCTTCTTGGCAGGTTGAGGAGTAGATGAAGACAGTTTCCTCTTGGTAGACATCTTGGGGGGGGGTGGTGGTTCAAGAAAAATTTCCAAGACAAAAGAAAGGCACAAGGCAAACAGACACGGAGGGAAGTGTGCTGTACCAGCGAGCGTGTTTGTAATTGAGCGCGGGGATGCGCGCGGCTCCAGCTCCCGGCAGCGTCAGGAGGCTGGGGCCAAAACTGTCGTACCGCCAGTCGTAAAGTCGAACAGACGTAAGTCGCATAGGTCGTAAGTCGACGACTACCTGTACAGAAAATCATTGCCATTTATATAGATAATAGTATATAGAACTACAGTACTAAGTTTGTATTGGTACTCACTGATGGGCGGAGGTGGTAGAGCGAGTGTGTGGTGGGTAGTGGAGGGGAGGAGGAGGAAGGTGGGAGGAGGAGGAGGAGGGTGGGAGAGGAGGAGGGTGGTGAGTCACTGAGACTGTGGCTGCCTCCTCCTCCTCCTGCTCTGACTGGGGTTCCTCCGCCACTGGTTGCTCCTCCTCGGCTGCTGGTTGCTCCTCCTCCGCCACTGGTTGCTCCTCCTCGGCTGCTGGTTGCTCCTCCTCCGCCACTGGTTGCTCCTCCTCGGCTGCTGTGTGCTCCTCCTCTGCTGCTGGTTGCTCCTCCACGGCTGCCGGCTGTTGTGAAGAAGCTGCTCCTGTCGTCCCGCAGCGAACAAATTAATCCAGTGTTGACAGCTTGGTGCTACTCTTCTTCTTCTCCTTATACATCTCAGTGTAACAACCAAGACTGTCATCAATGAACCTTTGAGCTACGTTCTCTGTTTGGGTCGACATCTAGAAGCATTTGCATACCTTGCTGGATCCTGTTGAACACTTCCGCCATCCTCTTGGTAGTTCGCGCCAAGCAGCAGCATCAAGCGGTCTTTTGCCACTTTAAAACCTGGCGCTCTTTTCTCCTCCTTGGAGATATAGGTCCTCTCAGGCATCTTCCTCCAAAAGAGACGAGTCTCACTTGCTTCGGTGAGTAGCTTCCTTCCTGGATAATCTGTTTGATTCTGGCGGGAACGTCTCGGCAGCAACCGTATCTGATCTAGCAGCTTCACCAGTCATCTTTATTTTGTGTAAGTTAAACCGACGGTTAAATTGTTGAAACCATCCTTGGCTGGCCGTAAAGGTCTCTTCCTTCGATCCTTTACCCTCTTCTGCCTTTAAGTTGTCAAACAAGGATCAGGCCTTATGCTGGATAACCATAAGGCTCACAAGGGCATTGCATTGATTCTGGTCCTCCATAGCCAGCATCTTTTCCACCTTTTTTATCACAGTGCTTCTCGTACGAGTTGTCTTAGTAGCACTCAGAGTAGAACCACTTCCAGCCTTAATCTTGTCAGCATTGGTCCTGATAGTAAGCACTGTTGTGTGGGTTAGACCAAGCACAGTGGCTATGTTCACAGCACGTTCCCTTTTTCAAAACAGGCTAATACATCCATTTTTGTAGCCAGGGTAACGGTCTTACGTTGCCTCTTCACTACACTAGCATTAGTAGCACTTGATGGGTGCTTGGAAGCCATTTCGAATGGTTATAGTACAGTTTTAGAGCAAAAGTACTTAAGCAGACACGAATGATGTGAAATCGTAACAGAGACTGGCTTGGCGTCGCTTGGGGACGCTGTGACATTCTGCGAGTGAGTGCAGCGCGCCAAGCCGAGAGTGCGTAGCGCCGCCAGACAAGAGCGGGTGATGCGCCTTAGAAAGAAGTCCGTGACGACGCAAAACGATGAAGTATTGGATCACCGGGACATTAAACAAGTTTTTGGTCTCTAAAGTTCAGCGACGTAATACCGAAACAACGTTAAGCGAGGACTTATTGTATAAGGATAGTCTTAAAACAAACCTGAAAAAGTGCCAAATCGACCCCCTCACCTGGGAGACGATTACTCCACACTGTAATGCTTGGAGGAGCACCACACAAGACGGTGTCAATACTTTCGAGTTAGCCCGACTGCATGCTGAGGCAGGCAAGCGCCAACTCCGGAAAGACATTGCCACAGCCCCTCCCGCACTAGATGCAGCCCTCCACATGTGCAATGAATGTGAACGACCCTGCCGGTCCCGTATCTGCCTCTTTAGTCGCCTCAAAACTCACCAACCTGGGTGATTTCCCTAATAACTCATATACAGTCGACCCTCGTTAAGATGGACTAATAGGGGGGAAGGGTGTCCGTTTTAGCCGATTGTCCGAATTAACCGATTTAGGGGTTAATATTGCACAATATTGCATTATATTTCAAAGAAAATGCAGTGAGTTTGTCCTTAGCCTTGCATATGTCCGAAACTGTTTGCTTTTTAACACCATACTCGTCACAAACTCAAGCCACCGAAGCACCAGCCTCTAACTTCTTTATAAGTTCCAGTTTCTGGTTCACAGAAATGGTCACATACTTCCTCTTCAGCGTATTACTCCCCCTTGAAGACATGATGTAAAATACAAGGCTGAAAGATCCCTATTCACTGAAATATCAACGAAAATTGCAGGGCAACACAACACTGATACTCGAATATGGCGCTAAGTCAACAATGACTGGCGGTCTGGCGCGTGCGCGCCATCTATCGGACAATCCCAGAACCAGAAATTTGATACGGACAGTCCCTCGCTTAGTTCAGATTTCGTCCGAATTATCCGAAATCCGGATTAAAGGGGTCCGAATTAACGAGGGTCGACTGTAATTGTATCATAGCTGGATGATCATCATACTCAAGGAGCAGTAGCAGCAGTAGTAGTAGCTATAGCACAGGAGGTGGGCGCCTCGAACTGGCTAACTACGTTACCGATAAGGGCAAAAGGCTTCATCCTTAATAAACAAGAATTCACAGATGTCATTGCTCTAAGGTACGGTCGGCCAATTGAAGGTTTGCCCTCCCAATGCGTGTGTGGCTCTTCCTATTACATCGATCACGCCATGGTGTGCAAGAAAGGGGGCTTCATAAATCATATGCATGAGGTACGACGAAGTATGGGATCTCACATCAAATATGTTGAAGGAAATCTGTCGTGATGTCAGGGTAGAACCGACCCTCCTTCCTTTGGACGGTGAGAATTTCCAACATAGAACTTCAAACATGTCCAACGAAGCCCGTGTTGACGTCAGTGCTCAAGGATTCTGGACGCGGGGACAGCGAGCCTTTTTCAAAAACAGGATTTTTTATCCCATGGCCGCTTGTCACCGTAACTTAGCTCTCGATGCTGCACACAGGAGGAACGAGAACGACAAGATAAGGGCATATGGGGAGAGAATTCAAAACGTTGATCAAGGCAGCTTCACTCCTCTAGTGTTCACAACCTCTGGTAGGATGGGACCAAGTGCAAGATGTTTCTACGCCAGACTCGCGGAGGTGATCTCCGAACAGAAGCAGCAGCCCAGAAGTTATGTTACAGCCTGGATGAGATATTGACTGTCCTTCTCTCTCCTTAGGTCTGCTTTGCTCTGCCTCATGGGAACGAGAGCATCGACCCCAAAGCCGACAACAGTCGCAGATATTGACTATGAGGCAACAGTCACAGAATGCTGCATAGATCTGCGGCTCAACTAACCTAACACAGCTAGGATAGCTACTTATGTATTAGGATACAGTTCGTCCCCGAATTACGTACATCCGAATTACGTACAAACGGCCGATACGTACATCGTTTCTGAAGTCTTTAATTGCAAAAATATTGTCTTAAAAGGGCGAGCAATTTTTAAATTTGGCGGGCGAGCCAGCCGCACCGCGCCGCCACTATCACTGACCATGCAGACGACACGCTAGACGCACCAAAACAACAAGTGTGGTCATTGTGCATACAGTACTTCTCCTGTGAATTTCTGCCCTATTTTGTACACTTTACTCTGTGTGCAATGACTGGTGTAAAGCGTAAGAGTGGTGAAGCCAGTGGGAGGAGTAGTGTTCAAAAGCTTACCGTCCTCTGGCGCGCCGGTCCCAGAGAGGACGGCGCTGTACAGGACGTTTGTTTACTCCAGGTCTCGCGCACAGCGATGGTTATTTCGTTCATCTTTTCGTTTTATCCATGGAGTAAATTTAAAAGTAGACTTCGAGAAAACATTCAGTTAAAACACAAGGATATTAAAAGTTTGAGTCAATAGTACAATTTGTAGTATGTTTAATACAACATCTCTACAGAAATGCATAAACATGAAATTAACGCATCGGCGACTTTTGCCGGTCGGAACAACGCATCGGCTACTTTTGCCGGTCGGAACTCACGTCCTGTGGCGCGCCGGTACCTGGTAAGGTTTTGACCCCTGTTGTGGTGTCTCAGTATGATTCAGGAGAAAGCCCTAAGTCTTTTCAACGATCTAAAGAAAGATCACCCTGATGATACTGTGACATTCAATGCTAGCAATGGGTGGTTTAACCGATTCAAGGTGCGAAATAAGCTGCATAATGTTCGAGTGACTGGTGAGGCGGCGAGTGCTGATTGGAAAACAGCACAGGATTTTCCAGATAACCTTATAGGGTTGGGGGATTTTCGAGTTAAGTACATTTCGAGTTAAGTACAACCTTTTGGTCCCCATTATGTACGTAACTTGGGGACTTACTGTAGTTAATATTAAGGTAATAAAATGGCGGCGAAGGTGTGGTTATTGTGGGAGGCTGGAGGCCACCTATTAAAAAAAAAAAATGGTGGTGGTGGTGCCATCACATGGGAGAGAGGGAGGCTGGTTAGTCAGCCACATACCGGTAGTACAGTTCACTGCTTTCACACCCACCTGCACACACACCTATGATCTTCAATGTGTATATGTATGTATAAATAAATAAAAAAAATAAAATAAATAAATAAAAAAAATAAATAAAAATGATAAATAATAATAAAATCAATAAACATTGAAGTGATAACCGTGGTAACACTATGAGATGTACTTATTACCACCATGCTATTGTGCTATTGCAGATGATACTAAATGTTACATAATACTTCCTTGAGATACAGTAAAAGTCCAAAAATCCGGATGCCAAAAATCCGGACCACCCGAGAATCCGGACTTTTGGAAAACTAATTATTATTTTTTTTTTTTAGCGGGCTTTTGTGTGTATGTGCGCATGCGTGAGCGCCACAGCTGCACAACGACAACAAGCGACCACGTGGTCTCCACTTTAAAACGAGCAATCAAACTGTGACAACATACCGTATATACTCATCTATAAACCCCCCCTCGTTTATCTCTCGACCCTGATTTTTTGACCAAGAAATCGTTAATTTATGATATTCCTCGTTTATAGTTCGACCCACGTTTTTGAGGGTAAGCGAACAACAAAACCTTCAGTAAAAACGCTCTACGTCCTATAAACTGAAACACGAGTGCCCAAGGCAAATTGTTTACCATTTATTATTACAACACTTTACACTGAAACGCGGGTAGTTTCAACAAAAATATTGTATATTTCCATTCAAGTATTTATTCAAGTCAATTAGGAGGGAATATTATTGTAATACAACAGTTTTTTAACTAAACCATTCGAAAAGTGATTACGGTAACATCTTTTGAACGAAAGAATGCAAGTCATTGTTTTCGTCACGATTTTATCCCACTTTCCACTTTAATATGTACGTCACGTCAACAAAAATATTACATTTCCGTGAATGTATTATATCAAGCACGGTATGAATAGAATATCATTGTAATATAACAGAATTTTAACCGAAAACTAATAAAAAAACGAGTAACATCTCAAGAACATCGGAAGCTTAGGTAAAGTCTTTTGTTTTCGTCATGTATTTTATCCTATTTTACATTGAAATACATCACGTTTCAGCAAAACTACTATTTATTTCCGAGAATATATTCATTCAGGCGCAGTTTAGGTAAAATATACGTGTGATGTAATAGTTTTTTAACTGAAAACGATTCGAAAAACACGTGTACCCTCTAGCCCTGTTCAAGGAGAGGACTGGGAGAAGCTGTTTGGTGCTGCAGACGATGACAAGGAAAATGATTTTGATGGATTTTAATGAAAATATTCAGAAATATGGTATCGTAGTATTTATTCAAGTCAATTAGGATATTATTGTAATACAATACAACAGTTTTTTAACTAAACCATTCGAAAAGTGATTACGGTAACATCTTTTGAACGAAAGAAAGAGAAAGTCATTGTTTTCGTCACGATTTGATCCCACTTTCCACTGTAATACGTACGTCATTTTAGCAAAAATATTACATTTCCGTGAATGTATTATATCAAGCACAGTATGAATAGAACAATATTTTGAGTCTTACTCTTTCCATTTACAGATTACTGTACAAGCCCATAATAATGGCTCCTAAAGTAGATAAACTTCGTTGTGTGAAGAGAAAGAAGAACACGTTGAAATTGAGTGACAAACTTGAAATAATTAAGAAACTAGTACGTGGTGTGAGCAATACTGTTCTAATGGAAAATACAACATTGGAAAGTCTACAATTTATGATATCAAAAAGGCAAAGAATAAAATTCTAGAATTCACAGCTTTTTCATTAAAACTGCTCGTTTTGATAAATGAAGCATGCTATATTTGCTAATGAATAAACTATCAAAATGTACCAGTTCATCTCTTCTTTATTCCTCCTTAAATTTTAATTTTAAAAGTACTGCCTGAGAATCCGGAAAATCCGAAAATCCGGACCGACCCAATCCCCAAGCAGTCCGGATTTTTGGACTTTTACTGTAAATGTATAGTATATATCAGGTGACTCAAAGAGAGCTCAGGTTCTCAACTGGCTCAGCCATGTTAATATTGTTATTATTATCCACTCTGAATCTGTGTTTTTCTGGCTAAATAAACTGTTACAATTACAATTACAAAATTATAGTTTATGTATTTTTTTTCTAAGCCACATTCGAGTATTTTATTATTTACTATTTTGGACCGTAATAAAGATAGCGGTCTTACTAGGGTGGACTATAATATACTGAGTGATATAAGTTGTGTGTTTATTTACATACATACAGAAAACAATTACAGTATACAGTTTTATCTTCATTCAAAGGCTAAATTTTGAAGTTACTGACACATAACACTTTACAGTACGTAACAATCATCTCGGTGAGAACAATTGTTGACAACCAGACTTATGTCTCATTTTGAACCCCAGAGAGTTAGTTCTACTTCAGATTTTTTTATTGTTGATGTAATATTCTTTTTATAACTTTGTTATACATTATAACAAATGATTTCCTTTAAACAGTTCAGATAAGCAGTGTTATCTCCCTCCCCTCATAGATTCACTTTTTCTCGAACTTTCGCATTTTTCAGACTGGGGTCTTCCCCAATTAGTCCAATTTATAGAAGTTCTGCTGTACATACTACAATAATAATAATAATAATAATAATAATAATAATAATAATACAGTAATAAAAGCTGCTAGTACTGTACATACATTATTTACATGTAAATCGCTGCTTCTTACTGGTCATGTAATTATCATAACCAACTTGGAGACTCATAAAGTTCAAAAGACTTCCCATAGAGGTGTTACCATGTTCTGGTTATGGTTCATTAAGTGGCTCTGTTGTATCCTCAAAATACACCCACTGTATTATAATTATTATATTATAACATGTTTCATATTTCACCGTTAGTTTCAAAATACTGTATTATAATATATGATCACTTCAAGAATTGTCGGACAGCTTGCCCTCGGTGGCCAAGCAGTGAGTGTGTGTCTTGCCAAGCCTTGGACGGTAAACTTGTGTTCATAAAAAACAATATACAATAATTCACACAATATTTAAGGAGTCTTAATTACTTTTTACGAGTTCACTTACATCAGTTCACATTTCTCGAGTGACTTTTCATTTTATTTCTATTTCTATTTCAGGGAATTAGCACAAAAATACACAGCGATGTCTTGATCAGGATACCCACGAGCTCCTGCACTTATTACCACATTTGCCAACACGTTCTACTCCGGGTGTCAGACACCCATGGGGGGCGACAAAAATATTAAATTACAGCTCAGAGGTCGGGGATGGTGGAGCAGGCCTCACTTTGGGCTTTAATGATATGGTCAATGAAATGAGCAGTGAAAACTTAACGTTCGCCCCACCTTCAGTGGCGAACATTGTGTGAGTCGTACAATCACCACCTGCCTCAAGATTCAACCACTTCATAAATTTAACCACTTTATAAAACTTTAATAATTAATAAGTACAGTACAGTACGATGTAATTCTATTTTTCATCAACAGACATACTACAGTGCTGTAATAATGTACAGTACACCAAAAGAAACACACTTCCACTATGTATAATTCTACCAGTATATCAGGCTGCAGCCTTCAACAAAAATATTTACTATAAAGTGTTTGAACTTTCATCTATGGCACCTGTTGTAATTGAGTGACAAAGATGTATTGGTTTTAAAAAATCCTTAAACAAAATATTTCACCACACTATAATGGTGGAAATTCTATTCTTTTATAAAAAACCATAAGAAATGTTTATACCAGACTTTATAAATCAGTTCTAATTAAGTTATATATATTATTTTGTTTTATCAAAATAATCCTCAATAGTTTATCAATATACAGTACAGGGAGTCCCCGGGTTACGAACGGGTTCCCTTCCTGAAGACGTTCTTAAGTTGGAAATGTACGTGTCGGAACACATGCTAAGTGCACACTAGACTTACAGAACAATGTTTAAAATCCCACTGGAGAAGAAATGGAATGACAAAATACAGTAAATGAAAATAAACGATAAATCATCAGGTAAATAAAATACCGTACTGTAAATTTCAAGTTTAACCTCGTTCGTATCAGCAGGTATCCGTAAGTCAGGGACCCCCTGATATATATTATATATTGTATAAAAACAAGAAATCTATATGATTCAGGCCATCAGCTACAGTATTTTGGGGCACGAGGCTTAAATAGAGCCGAGTGTGACAGCACTGGGAAGAGTTTCCCAGAGTGTAAACTACACATCTTACATGGACAGACACTATCACTCATCCCTGGAGTATTTCTGGGTGCTAGGGAAAGTCTTCCCAGAGTCAAAGACTACACTACACATCTCATCTCACACGGACAAACACTCTCCCAATACATTTAGACCACAAACACCAGCGAAGATATTTATGGCTAGCTAAAGTGTATAAAGTTTTATTGTCAGCATCTGTTCTAGAGAGATGAATTTGGTACCATAATGATCCTGAATAAATTCTAAACAAGAATCAACTTTCCTGAAAAAAGAATCCCACACTTAACACCATGAGCCATTGTTTACAAAGGACAAACAGCTTACAGGGTTAGCTCCTTCACCACTCATGCTTACCACAATGTCTGTCTTCACCACTTAGTAAAAATACTGTAGTGTATTTATCACCACTTAATAAATACTGTAGTGTATTTATCACCACTTAATAAATACTATAGTAGTGCATTTATCACCACTTAATAAATACTATAGTAGTGCATTTATCACCACTTAATAAATACTATAGTAGTGTATTTATCACCACTTAATAAATACTATAGTAGTGTATTTATCACCACTTAATAAATACTATAGTAGTGTATTTATCACCACTTAATAAGTAATATTGTACATTATAGTATTATACATTAGCATAGTCTGGTTTATTCATATATCAGTTGAGTCATCACATAACACTCAAGGGTAGTTAATAACATTGTTAGGAAGGTATGTTCACTACAAACACTATATATACTGCAGTGTGTTATAGTGACCCCTGTTGTAAGCTGGTCTGCTGACAACACATCCCGGGTGAATACCTCCCAATAAAGCTTATCCTTTGACTTTGTCTCTATTACTGAAGATGTTATATTAATGAGCCATAAGAGGCCAATCATGTGATAATATATTACTGAATCAATAAACCTGATGAATGTGGCAACACCTGATCAGCCCCAGCCTGCTCACAGTGTCTTAGTTCTCAGTAGGCCTACAACAAATCTCATTAGACCTCTGTACAGTAATAAGTAAGTCTGGTTCATTTATTAAGATTTTCTTTTTTAGTTTCCCCATTTCTTAAAACATGTACTTAGATAATATTTTTAATACAGTATTTCTGGTGACCAGAGCACCTGACGAGTCCAAAAACAGGGAATTGCTGTATATTGAAGTCTGATTTATCGAGGCATTACTGAACTGTACTGACCAGCAGATGGTGTCGTCTTGAGCTTACAGTTGGCACACTGTCCACTCTGCTGAACGTAATATGTAACTGTAATCACTTGTTATGTCTTAACAGTTGTGGTGGTGTGGTAGGAGATTAGTGGGTCTCATGTTCCTGATCTGACCTGATGCAATATCAGGTCACCCATTGTATATAAACTCTTCTCTCACTTGTGATGATGGTAGGGTGGGGGATCAGTAGTCTCATTTTACTGACCTTCTGATGCTATATCAGGTCACCCATTGTCAGGTGAAGGATTAGTGGATCTAATGACCTGAAGATGTCTTGAATAAAGATGAAAGGTAAGGTGCTCCAGTGTTTAACACTTATTGCATTCTTGGCCAATTGTAACCTGGTACACAAAAACAGCAGCTAGTGAGGGAACAAACATCTATAATGGCAATGAAATATGAACTATGCAATCCAAGCAGCTGTTCCGCCCACTCGCCTGGCACGTAGGGACGCATTGGAGCATGATGCAATCTCTCGGAACTCTTGGAAAATTTATTTCCAGGTCCAGAACGAAGAGGTTAGGAGAGATTTCCTCAGAACCTTCACGGAATTTTTCAGGAAATGCCGCCGATTTTCACCCTCGTAACTCATTCGTAGAACCGGAATGGAGAGAGTTTTCCCAGAAATTTTTCAATCGATTTCAATTCCGGCTATTGGAGAGTTCTGGGTTTGAGGGATTCTGACTAAAAGAGATATGACTTACATATACAGTAGACCCTTGTTATTAGTGAGGGTTAGGATCCCAGGAATAAGCAAAACTGTAAATAGCAACTTATACTACCTTAGTGCACTACTGTACAGTATACCTATACCGAACAACCAGTCATGGCAGCACTCATCCCCTCTTTTAACTTGTCTAATAATTATATTTTCTTTGTCAGGGTCATCACCGACTTCTGCCATTTATGTTTCACTCCACTAGCATCACTAGCACTGACACTAGGCAGTCTTTTAGGGACCATTTTCACACAGAAACAGAAAAGGTTTAAGAGTACAACACCAGATGCTGCGTGGGGTGACTCGTTGTGCTGCAGGAAAAGGCTCCCAGGCTAGCCACCATAGCTACCATCTGCTCACCGTGAATCATCAAAATTGTGAATCACAAACCAGTGACTGGCAAAGGTATACAGGTGCTCCTCTACTTAAGAACATTCAACTTACAAACTTTCAGAGATACAAACATCATCACTGAGGGGGGTTACCTGCCAGAACAGGTGTTTAATGTGGATGAGACTGGATTATTTTGAAGAAAATTCCAGATAGAACAAACATTACCTAAGAGGAGAAGAGTGAGCCAGGTTTTAAGGCTGTATTAAAGGGTACAGCTGTACTAAATATCCATAATCTTTTCATTTCTTACAATATGTTTGGTATCTACAAGAGTAAAGTTGGACTTACAAACAAGCCTCAAGAACGTAACTCGTTCGTAAGTAGAGGAGCACCTCAGGAGCACCTCTACTTACGAACATATTGAGATGTTTCCTCACTGATTTGAGATTAAACTGTGGGATACTAAACACATGAGTGTTCCTACAGTCATAATACTGCACCTTAAGTGAGTGTCTTACCCTCACTCATGGTGACTCAACACACTACAGGTATGTAACTCAACCACTCTTAATACTGTGCTGTGCTGTGCTGTGCTGTGCTGTACTGTACTGTACTGTATGTTAGCTCTAGTTTATAAGATGACCAAGTCCAGTACAGGTAGACCTGAGGCACCTGTGTCACCACCTTACCGTCTTCTGGTGTTGCCAAAACAATTACAAAATGCAACAATAAAATGTAAGTCTTTTTTTCGTACACAAATCAAAGCATGAGGCAAAAATTTTGTAACTTTGGATTATCATAAATCCTGGATTACCTGCATGTGTTTCCTGGAAAATGCTGCACATGTTTGTTGTCTTGGTGTAATAAGTGATGCAACATACAGTACATGAAACAAAATGAAAATATTGTGCATGAAATGAAAAATTTTCTATTTTTTTCTTTATGTGAAAGTAAAGATGTATGAAAATGGCATGAAAAGTGTGATGTTGTTTGGCAGTGAAACAGAGGCAGTTAGAGATGATATAAGTAGACTTGAGCGAGCTGAAATGAGAATGGTGAGGTGGATGTGTAATGTGACACTGAAAGACAGGAGGCTCTGTTGACAGCTAAGAAGGGTGGAGAGTGAGAGTACTGGTGACGTCCTGCATAGAGGCAGGTTGAGAATGGTGAGGTGGATGTGGAGAGAATGGGTGACATCACTTAGGTCAAGAGATGTATGAACCTAAATGTGGAGGTCAGGTGAGCCAGGGGTAGGTCAAGAATGTGGAGGGGTGGAGAGCCAGGGGTAGGTCAAGAATGTGGAGGGGTGGAGAGCCAGGGGTAGGTCAAGAATGTGGAGGGGTGGAGAGCCAGGAGCAGGTCAAGAATGACATGGGGAGAGGTTTTAACACATGACCTTAGTTAAGATCCCAACATGAGTGACTGTGTAGCATGAACAGCTGCACAAGCAAGGTAAATAGTTGTAAAACATTGACAATAATGATGATAAAGAGGACGGAGCAGTGCACAGCTGACTTGTACCATAAACCATCTTACCAGAAAAGTGGACATCTAGTCACACCACTGGACCTTTCGTGTAATACTGTATGTAATAAAATATTGTTTTTCTTGGTTCTACAGAGAATAATTTTTTTTTTCATGCAAGTACACAAGAACATTATAATAGTGAGCTGTGAGTGGGTTACAAGCAGACAAACACAGTAAAGTAAGACTCCTGGAGGCTGTTTCACATGCAAGGTCTCAACATCATTTGTGAACTGAATGTCTTTACCAAACTGCTGCAATGAATTATTTACCTGCTAGGAACTTACCTTTTTTTCATAGCTTGTGTGACGAAAATGAAGCACTAAATCCAGAGTTTAGTTACTACTAAAGTTATGGAGTTCTGATATAGCCCTCATGGTGAGTAAAGGTAGTGTGTGAAGAATCTTTTGTTACAACAAAATGGTGTAGGGAGAGTGCACTACCTTTCATAATTCATTTCCAAATGACAAGAAATTAAAAATGACCAAAAAGGATAAAAGAGGTCAAGAGTATCACTAATGTATCAGATACACTGTACAGCTGCTCCCCGACTTACGGCGGGGCTAGGGACCGACATCCAGGTCATAAGTCGGAAATGCTTAAATAACACATAGAAAATCGAAAATTTGGGTCTCTTTTTCTTCTCAGCACCACAAAACACTCAATTTTAAGCTTGCCAGCCATTTTAAAGTGAATAACAGATGAAAATTTTGTCTGTGTACTGACTTTGGGACTCAAAAATACATAATTTGACCAAATTTTGGTACAACAGGCAGGTCGTAAGTGCGGGTGGACGTAAGTCGAGTAGGTCATAAATCGGGGAGTACCTGTATTAGCTTCAGCAAGGGAAACAAGATACCAGTTTCTATGCATCATTTGTACTGCACATCTTCACATCTGACAACACCAACATTGGCCAGATGATCTGCTCAACTACCAACACAAAACATTGACTAAGTCTGGAATGAGTTGAGCACAGACAACCGGTTAAATATAATTATCTGAAGGGGAGACATATTAACTGCCTAGAGAGAAACACGTACAGTATCGGGGTTGACATACAAGAAAAGTTCTGTGGCGGACATCTTTGGCAGCTCAGTAGACGGTCAGTAAATTAAATAAGGTTTGTGTATTACTGTACTGTACTCACCTGACTCACTCCTTTAATGGGGCTGTCTCGGTACTGTACAAAGTCATCAGAAGCTGTGAGTGTTTGGTGCTCCCAACCAACTGCCTGTGGACAAGTACATTATGGTCTCACTTTCCACACACACAAGTGCACACTTACCAAATATCAATAACTGTAATCTTTAAGGAATACTACATTAAAAACCATCTTTTTTTATATTTAAGTTAAAGGTCAGGTACTAAATTAAACTTTGTGTGTTTTACCTATCAAATTCTAAAAATCATTTACTTAAGAGACTCACTGGAATCCAAACCAAACACAGAAATATTCTCCCTTTATTTGATCTTTCTCATTGACTCTTACTGTGACCTTGTGCATCAGCCATAAGCACCATCTCTCCCCAGATACAAGTGGACACCAGGCTTCCAACACACTGCTGGTAGACCCACCCAACTTAAAAGCTCCATCATATAGTTGGTGAGATAAGCATCATGTTGCACTAAGTTGTTGTGTTAATATCTGGGTGTTCCTCAAGCATGTGATGCCCTCCGTAAGTCCAACATTTTCCCTCACTGGGTTCAACTTGGCACACAGTCTTCCAGGTTTGTTAACACATACCTGCCATGGTAGCCTTTTCTTTACCTTTTACGACACAATTTGTTATTAAGAGTCCTGAGCTGTAATCTGGATACCCCTTTTAACACAGATGAATTACAGGTTCACAATCCCTTATCCAAAATCCTTGGGGCCAGAGGCATTTCGGATTTTGGAATTTTTCGGTTTTCAGAATGGTTAGTTTTTATTTTTATTTATATATTTTTTTTATTTTTTTTTCTATAAGCCCACCCGGGCATAGATCACTGACCCACATTGGGGCCTGAGGGGAGGGGGGGGGGGAATATTATTATTATTATTATTATTATTATTATAATAATAATAATAATAATAATAATAATACTGTAATAATAATTCATAGGTTCTAGGTCGCATTTCTCACTTTTGATCTTTTTTCATTCTTGTATTTCTTTATTGTTCATATTATTTCATTACAGTATTATTGTTACTATTATTATTATTATTAATTTTATTATATTTTATTATTACTATTATTATTATTATTAATTTTATTATATTATATTATTACTATTATTATTATTGTTATCATTATTATTTTATTTTGGTGTACAGTATTTTAATTAAATTTTTTATTTATTATGAATAATTATTATTATTATAATTATTATTACTATTACATTTTCGCCCCCCAGGCCCCGATGTGGGTCAGTGATTTATGCCCGGGTGGGTTAATCCCTGTTAAAAAAATTAAAAAATAAAAAAAATAAATAAAAATAAAGCCCCACAAAAAACTTGGTTTTTAGAGCTTTTTCGTTTTCAGAATTTCGGATAAAGGTTTGTGAACCTGTACTACTCTACTGTACTGCACTGTACTGTACTGTACCCATATACACCAGCTTCACTACTATACTATAATATTAGTCGGCACACAAAGAGAAAGGCTATATTACTGTATGAAGAGAGTTACCATGTAAAGTTGTACTGCCACCATAAATGTTGCCACACTCATTCACCACTAATGTTTCCCCCCAAGTGTTGATATAAAATATTATATCATCATCACTCTCAACTTACAGAGTGTAATCCTGATGGTCCAGGCACTGGGTGGGCAGGATGGTCCAAGGGGCCTGCCTGGCCCTGAGTCACTAGAGGTAACGTGGACGTGTTGGCCAGGTACGTCAACCCTGGGTCAGCAAACCTGAACAGCTGTGACTCCTCGTTGCTCTCTGTGTTAGGCCAGTCCTCTGGTTCCTCCTTTACATTTATGTCCTCACACTTTACCTGCAGGAAAATATACCTGTAAATATTAACATCATAAGAGTTGTCAGCAAACTCTTGACCTCTCCAGCTGTAAAGTTTATAACTGAAGGTATCACACCACTGCACAATATCCTGGCAAAAATGATTATGTAATGTTGAGGTAAGAGTCACTCACTCACGTACGCACATGCACACACGCACACAGAACTGTTCCTCTGTAAGTACTGGACCTCTTCATGTTATATTACTCATCATCTTTCCTCTTTAATTATGACCAACAATAACCAACCCTATACAGTACTGTATTCTTACTTTGTTCAAACCAAATCTCCAACCCTTACCGTTACATTCAAGAGAATAAATGACATGCCAACTAACACTCTGAGTCTTTTGATTCACATACACACTTGGACTTGACTGTGTTGTTATAAACTTGTGGCAATACAGTAAGGCCTCTGATAACAACGGTTCGACCAACAACTTTTCATATTTAAGACCCAAGTTAATTTAGGACCCAATTCAGTTTACGTCCTTATTTCATTCGTATTTACGACCAAAATACAATATAGTCTCGGTTTACGAGGATTTTTTATACGCGGTTGGTCATTTACGTGGCACCTGTCCAGACGCGCCAATTATTAGTTATGCGGTACATTCCTGAATTTACGCGGGAAGTGGCGCGGACAAGCTGCAGACTAGGTCGCTCTTACGTTACCGCTGACATCATATGACGTTTCGGACTGTGATTGGGACACGCATCCTTACCACCCACTCATCCCCTCCGCCGCGAGCTGTGATTGGTCTATTTAACCTTGCTTGTCCAGTCAACAAAACATTACCGAGTTCTTCACCCACCACAGCCGGCCCAAGTCAGTGATAGTGAGGATATGGACTTTAAGGGGTTTGACAAGGAGGCCCTGCAAGCCTTTGTGGTGGATAGTGATACAATTGATACAAGTGATACAGGTGAGGGCCAATAATCTGCCCTCTGCCTCAGAACCAACCCCCCATCCCCGTGTGCCCAGCCATCTCTTCTACTAACGTAAGTGTTAAAAAACCTAATATTATTGATATTTCTCTTATAAATTAATTGTGCGTGCATACCATCATAAAATTAAGATTATATATTTACTACAATGTACGTATTGTGTCGAAAAAAGGGTAGTCTGGGGGTCGGCCCAGTCTCTATTTCAATTGATCCCATATGTTCTGTTATTTCGTTTACGCGTTATACGCGGACCTCCACGGGTTTAATTGACCGCGTAAAAGGAGATTATACTAAATAATAAAAACAAAACTAAATTACATTTTCATATAAATAATAACTAAATCCCGATATGTATTATAAAAAAAAAATTACTGTAAAAAAATGAAGAGCGCCTTGTGCAAAGCAGCTGCCTGGCTAATGAGTGATAAACAACACTCTGAGCTTGGCGGGCCTTTTGTTTTCACGCATCTGGAACAGGGACTGGAGAAAAACTTTCTGAAATTTCTTCCAGCATTTTTGCATCCCTATTCAACATGAGCAAGAGAGCAAGTGATGGTAGTGTTGGTTCAAAAGCTAACAGAAAGTGTATAAGCTTAGCCGAGAAACTAGATGTGTTAAAACGACATGAAAAAGGTGAGAGGTCTGTGGATATTATATGGAGCAAGCAATGAACATATTTTCTGAAGTGGATCCATTAACAGAACAAAGCTTTAAAATTTAAATAAACACAAATGACCTCTACATAAAGATGTATAATGAGAAAATAAAGCAGCTGTGCAAGGTTCTTTCAAGAGCTTTACTATTCGAAGGCCTAAACCACCAACTTCAGCTACACCATCAAATTCAGCATTATGAACAGCTTCAACATCAACTTCAGGTTCAGTAACAGTTTCAGCAACAGCTTTATGGAAAGCTACAGCTTCAGCCAGAGTTGAACCTGATGACTTCGTCATCTGAGTAAAAACTCGCACAATATTCATTGGCTGTCCTTATGTTTTAGACCTTACCACCATTGGTGAGTAGAATTTTTGTTTAACATTCGTAAATATTATTTAAAACATATATGAACAGTAAATAAGTGTTGCTTTCATATTCATATGTTGAGAAATAACGATATATTTTCACATGTACGCACTTACTGTTCATACGTTGGCGTTCCCAATCGTCTCGCTTTATTTCTTTACCATTAGTGGTTAGCTACTCCTAGTGTTCCATCTATTAATATTCAATAACGTTACTTAAAACATATATTATTTTTTTACATTAATTTTACTACAGCTTCAACCAGGGTCTTATTTCTACATTTTCTCGTGTAGAACTATCGTCCCGGACTACTGGCTGTAAACACAAACAAAAACAATGGCGTCCCGCCTCCTCTTGTGTGACCATATTATTTTTCATTTATATTGTATAAGGTGCATTCACAAACATTATTTAAAGAATAGAGTTTGGACTTTTCATTAATTGTATTGTTTTGGGGGGAGAGGAGGGTAAGAAGCCACACAAAAGATATGAAAAGGTCACACTTGGGAACACATCTCATTATTATTGTTTTATTTTAATGGTAATTAATGAGTCACGATACAATGATTCACTTTACACTGCAATATTGGAGGACACATTACCACTGTTATTCGAGGCCTTACTGTACTGGTGTAAACTTGTGGCAATACTGTACTGGTGTTGTGAACTTGTGGCAATACTGTACTGGTGTTGTGAACTTGTGGCAATACTGTACTGGTGTTGTGAACTTGTGGCAATACTGTACTGGTGTTGTGAACTTGTGGCAATACTGTACTGGTGTTGTGAACTTGTGGCAATACTGTACTGGTGTTGTGAACTTGTGGCAATACTGTACTGGTGTTGTGAACTTGTGGCAATACTGTACTGGTGTTGTAAACTTGTGGCAATACTGTACTGGTGTTGTAAACTTGTGGCAATACTGTACTGGTGTAAACTTGTGGCAATACTGTACTGGTGTTGTAAACTTGTGGTAATACTGTACTGGTGTAAACTTGTGGCAATACTGTACTGGTGTTGTAAACTTGTGGCAATACTGCACTGGTGTAAACTTGTGGCAATACTGTACTGGTGTTGTAAACTTGTGGCAATACTGTACTGGTGTAAACTTGTGGCAATACTGTACTGGTGTTGTAAACTTGTGGTAATACTGTACTGGTGTTGTAAACTTGTGGTAATACTGTACTGGTGTTGTAAACTTGTGGCAATACTGGTGTTGTAAACTTGTGGCAATACTGGTGTCTACTTTATAAAGCTGAGTGAGCATGTAACAAGAGGTTAAGGTCTACAATAAGCCAACTTTCAGCCCAGACACAGTGTCCTAGCCTGTACACTGTATGTTTATTACACCATTTATCATAATATAATAACAACACCTGGGACATTTACCTGAGTGCTGTCACAGTCGGTCACTTCCCCGTCGTGACTAACGGTACTTTCGGGACCCCTTGGTACCACAGGCAGTGGATCGGGCCCCGAGTTTGTCCGAGTCTCAGCACCCAATTCAGCTGATGCTAATTGAGCAGGGGAGACAATCCCAGGAGTTGGTGATGTCACAATACTGTTAGTCTTGCTAAGTCCTGCTGTTTGATCTCTTCCTCTTTTGGGTTCATTATATGATTCCTTACTCGCTTTGGTTGGGGATGAGCCGCGCAGACAAGTCTTAACCTCAGCTTTGGAATATGGAGGGACCTCATCATTCTGTTTTCTGCGCTTCACCTCCCAGTTGTCCTCCTTCTGCGGGAGGCTCCTCTTGCCGTCGACACCTTCCTTTCTGGTAATTGTGTCTGTAGGTTCTGCCAAGCCTTTGATCTTGAGGCGCTCGGCAGCCTTCATGAACCCCGACAGATCGCTCTGTAAGACGTTGACCTCGCCTATATACATGTAGTCCAAGAGGGTCTCTAAGTCTTCACGTTGTATATCTGCCAACACGATCATGAGGTGTTGCTTGTCTGCCACTTCAAACATACGTTCAAAGTATTCACTGCAGGTGGAGAGAACCAGCCTGTGAACAGGATAGAACCGTCCATCACAGGCTATGGTGGCATCACAGTAAACCTCCTGCAATACATTAAACAGAAATTAGTAAAAAAAGAATACCAATTATCATCAATCATCACACGTAAATGCTAAGAAAAATAGTATGGCACACAGCAGGTATCCTATACACCTTTACACAATATAGTAGTAAATCCACCTTAACCAACTACTGTACATGTCCACTATAACTGTCAGTCTCTGTCTACCTCAACATAATGGCCAATCATTCACTCTTAATAAATCATCAACCCTTTATTACAATACTTAAAGTTCATAACTTTCTGAGAAGCCCGCAGCACCCAAAAGCCAGTCACCACCAGGGATGGGGTCAATTCTGTTTTGTCAATTCTAATTCTAACAAAATACAAATTTGCCAATTTCAACTCAATTCAAATCATTTATTAAAAAAAAAAATCACCAATTCCAATTAAATTCATATGCTTTCCAAATCCAATTCAATGACAGTATTTAATTCAGATAATTTTTTCTTCATAATAACCATTTTATTTCCCTACAAGTTGACAACATACACTACAGTTGTTTACACCTTGATCACTACTACACAGCCCATAACTTTTAACCACATTCTCAACCACATTTTGACTTGGGTTTATATATTAATTCCTTTTTTAATAGTTCTCACATTTGGCAAATTGATCAATATAGTATTAGTCTGCATTTAGTCGGTAAGATATTAAATGTGTTATATGGGATTCCCACATTAAACAATGTACTGAACCTTGTTACTTGTAAACATTCAACAGGTTTCACACATAATACAAGTTGAACAAACTTTGAATAATATCAATACAGGTCCTGTACCATACTGTACATTGGCCACATCAAAATACACATTTTATTATTTTGATATAACATTAATTCCAATTAAATCCACTTTAAAAATTGTTTCCTTCAATTCCAAACCAATTCATAATTGACGCCATCCCTGGTTACCATCCAGCAGAAGAAACATTAGGAAATACTTCTTCACACAGAGGCTAATACAACTAGGGCACCTCTAGTGGGTGACCATTAGCTAAGTACAGTACAGTCATTTCTGCTACAAAACGCGTTTTTTTTAACACGAATTGGTTGCAATGCAATTGATGAATCGGGGAACGCTGTTTGTAAAACGAGAAACATTGGCATACGAATGTTGGCTATAGCACGGTTCCATCCTCAATGTCATAAGCGTGGCGCAGGGTTATGCAATGTTTACAGTTCATGTTAGACATCACATGTTCAATTGAGTTGTGTCTTTTGTTTGTGAAGTGTTTTTTGAGAGGTTCTGTACTCTATAAATTTTGTTAATTTTTTGCAAATTTATCTGTTACATAAATACTTTATGGAAATAATTGGTAAAAAGAATGTTTGGCACCGAGGACTAATAACGGTTTACACCAGCGCTCTCTGTTTACATCAGGTGAAGTGTCCTCCGTGATTTTCGCTGTTTTCTCCAAGTTGTTGTGTTAGCTGTGAATATGGAAAGACGAAGGAAGAAGGTGGTGAATGTAAAAGAAAGGCTGTAACACTATTGCTGGAACAAGCTTGAGTGATAGCAAATCTGTGATATCACAGCCAAAGTAATATGCACCTAACCCTATTTTCTCCATAAGCCGTTATTTTTATTGCGCGAATTTCTACAACACGAAGTTTAAAAAGAACGCAACTATCGCGTTGTAGCACAAACGACTGTATGGCAATTAAAATAAGGTTAAATCATATGTAGATCATAGAACCCTTCCAACAGTTACAAATAAGTGAAACAACAGGAGACAAAAGGTTCTCAGTACCAACTATACTTATCAAACTTACTTTTTTCCTAACAGATGAGAGCATGCGGAAGAATGTGGAGCGGTGATCTCTCCACTTGAGGCATAAGAGTCCACCATCCATGTTGTCTAACTGACCACACCCCTACAAACAATACAATTATAATAAAGACACAAATAATAATAATAATAAGACAATGTTCAGATACCTTGGCAGATTACATACCCCAGCATATTTTACTTAAACATTAACCATCTAAATGCTACCTGGGGGAGGTAAGCTGTGGGGCTATTGTATCCTCAGGTGATCCCAGTACAGTACAGCTTGAAGCTTCCATATCCAGCATTCTAACATACAGTACAGCTTATTCCTTCACCCGATAAACCTCCTAAAGAATAGAGCGCTTGGATGGTAACGCGAACAAAAATCCTTCTACCCAGCAAACCTCCCATTGAGCGGCAGCATCTCATAGTTTTGCCAGTCGGCCGCCTAATGTTTTGGAGGCCCACCAATCGTTGCTGCCATTCACTGGGTTTATTTAAATTCATAGCTGAAGATAGTGGTGTGTTTATTTAAGTGTTAGTTTTATTCTACCCTTATTGACCTAAACCATTATTATACAAGTTTGTGTTTACTAAACCTAAATCAAAAGAAATACAGTAATGTTGAGTACAGTACAGTACAGTATCTGCCTCAGAGCTGGTCTCCTTATGAGAACTTCACACATCTGCCCCCACAAGAAATGTCCAGTTAGGTTGTGCATTATGCTAGGTTAGGTTTACATTATGCTAGGTAAAGCTTACATTATGTTAGGTAAAGTTTACATTATGCTAGGTAAAGTTTACATTATGCTAGGTAAAGTTTACATTATACTAGGTTAAGTTTACATTATGCAAGGTAAAGTTTACATTATGCTAGCTTAAGTTTACATTATGCTAGGTAAAGTTTACATTATGCTAGGTAAAGTTTACATTATACTAGGTTAAGTTTACATTATGCTAGGTAAAGTTTACATTATACTAGGTTAAGTTTACATTATGCTAGGTAAAGTTTACATTATGCTAGGTTAAGTTTACATTATGCTAGGTAAAGTTTATATTATGCTAGGTCAAGTTTACATTATGCTAGGTAAAGTTTACATTATGCCAGGTTAAGTTTACATTATGCTAGATTAGTTTACATTATGGTAGGTAAAGTTTACATTATGCTAGGTCAACTTTACATTATGCTAAGTAAAGTTTACATTATGCTAGGTAAAGTTTACATAATGCTAGGTTAGGTTCACATTATGCTAGGTAAAGTTTACATTATGCTAAGTAAAGTTTACATAATGCTAGGTTAAGTTTACATTATGCTAGGTTAAGTTTACATTATGCTAGGTAAAGTTGACATTATGCTAGGTAAAGTTGACATTATGCTAGGTAAAATTTACACAATACTAGGTAAAGTTTAGATTTAGCTAGGTTATGTATACATTATGCTAGGCTAAGTTTACATTTAGCTAGGTTATGTATACATTTTGCTCAGTTAAGTTTACATTAAGCTAGGTTACGTATACATTATGCTAGGCTAAGTTTACATTAAGCTAGGTTATGTATACATTATGCTAGGTTAAGTTTACATTAAGCTAGGTTATGTATACATTATGCTAGGCTAAGTTTACATTAAGCTAGGTTATGTATACATTATGCTAGGTTAAGTTTACATTAAGCTAGGTTATGTATACATTATGCTAGGTTAAGTTTTACATTTAGTCAGGTTAAGTTAGGTGATAAAATAGTTTTCTGCCCAACTGCATTTGTATATCTATGTAACGAAACAAAAATCCCAAGATAGTTCTATACATTTATCTTTATTATCTGTGCCACTGAGAGGCCTGTTAGCCACTTGGGTGGTCAGCCATGTCTGTTACACACTGTTGGCAAGTACTGGCTCTGTTACACACTGTTGGCAAGTACTGGCTCTCTGTTACACACTGTTGGCAAGTACTGGCTCTGTTACACACTGTTGGCAAGTACTGGCTCTCTGTTACACACTGTTGGCAAGTACTGGCTCTCTGTTACACACTGTTGGCAAGTACTGGCTCTGTTACACACTGTTGGCAAGTACTGGCTCTCTGTTACACACTGTTGGCAAGTACTGGCTCTGTTACACACTGTTGGCAAGTACTGGCTCTGTTACACACTGTTGGCAAGTACTGGCTCTGTTACACACTGTTGGCAAGTACTGGCTCTCTGTTACACACTGTTGGCAAGTACTGGCTCTGTTACACACTGTTGGCAAGTACTGGCTCTCTGTTACACACTGTTAGCAAGTACTGGCTCTCTGTTACACACTGTTGGTAAGTACTGGCTCTCTGTTACACACTGTTGGCAAGTACTGGCTCTCTGTTACACACTGTTGGTAAGTACTGGCTCTCTGTTACACACTGTTGGTAAGTACTGGCTCTCTGTTACACACTGTTGGTAAGTACTGGCTCTCTGTTACACACTGTTGGCAAGTACTGGCTCTCTGTTACACTGTTGGTAAGTACTGGCTCTCTGTTACACACTGTTGGTAAGTACTGGCTCTCTGTTACACACTGTTGGTAAGTACTGGCTCCAGAATCTATCTGTACCCATGCCTTGACATTTTTCTGATCTTGTGGCTTCTTCATTCATAAGCTTTTTTTTAGCCTCTAATGGCTTCTTTAACGTTAAGCTGTGACCTCTAGTGGCTTCTTTGACCTAAGCTGTGACCTCTAGTGGCTTCTTTGACCTAAGCTGTGACCTCTAGTGGCTTCTTTGACCTAAGCTGTGACCTCTAGTGGCTTCTTTGACCAAAGTTGTGACCTGTCATGCCTTCTTTGACCCTAAGCTGTGATCTCCAGTGGCTTCTTTGACCTTAAACTACCTCACTCTTTATCTAAGAATTATTCCAAACAGGAAACAGTGAGGGACCTTTAAGGCGTATTTTCTGTGTTAGCTATATACTAATTCTTCCTCAGATGTTTTAGTAGTGGCGATTTAAGCTAAAGCCAGATATCTAACTGTACAATTCCGAGTTAGTTTACGTTTCAACACAGCTTATAACACTGCAACACACTATAGGAAAATAACAGTAATAAGGTGTAACGTAGATAATCCCCCATTGAAAAAATACATGAGCCGAAAATAAACATAACAGACGTAACTATATGTGGTAAAGGAAATTCTAAACGGGAATAAATTATAAACATATGGCTGTGATGTGCATAATAAACTTATTTGCCTCAATAGTACCGTATTTAGGTGGTGTATTAAAGACTCTCCCTACCTTAGCTCCGATAGCGTCCTTTATTACTAGATGCAAAATTTTCCTCAGCAGCAGGAGGAGAATTGTATCATAACGTCACTAAAGTGATGACGTCATGAATACTTTATATTTATAATCCTTAAAGTTTATTATTATTATTTTATATATGATTTAATGACTGGTATCAATCAATATACTTATTAATTATTATTATATGGTAACATTATAGATAAATGAGTGTTATAACACCAATCACTTTCCTTGATTTATGATAGTTATTGCCTGATGTCTGAACTAACTTAGATCAGGTACAGTACTTAATTAACCCTTTTACTTTTTTTCTTTTATCCTCTTCACCACTGATCGGCTCGTTAGCCGCTTGGTCGGTCGGTCACGTCTGTCACGCACTGTTGGCAAGTACTGGGCATGCACCGGCTCCTGAATGTACCTGAACCTGCTCCAGTGTTGGTCAAGTCTTGTCTTGAAAGAGCTCACACTCGGTGCCGTCACAACACTCTCTGGTAGATTGTTCCAAGAGTTTACAACTCTCACTCCGAAAAAGTTTGCCCTCACGGTTTTCTGGACTTGCGGCTTCTTCAATCTTGAGCTGTGACCCCTTGTGGGGCGAGCGTCCGCCAGCTCCAAGTAAGGACACTCGCCTGAGTAGTGCCTCTGAGATGCTTATACACCTCAACTAGGTCCCCCCTTGCCCGTCTGTAGTATAAGCTAGGCAAGTTCAGGCGCTCCAATCTCTCAGGGTAGCTGAGGTGCCGAAGGGCAGGCACCAGTAATAATGGTGCTAAAAGGAGCTATGTAAGAGTATTATGTGTGTTCTTGTACATGTACACCCAGTCATGATGTAAGTGGAGAATGTACCCAAGTTTAACAGTACAAAATAAGTAAAGCCAGGGAGTTTACCCCTGTAGTTGAGTGGTGCTGAAATTATTATTAAAATATAACTTCATTTTAATAAACCATTTTATTTGTATGTTAGGAGTATCCTTTACCTGCAGTATTTTGCCGTCATTCTTTCCCACTGCTTGATACAAGAATTACAATGTACCCACGTATCATAACCCTCAAGCCAAGCTACCAAAGGTCAGAGGTTATGGAGTAACTATATGAAATGAAATAACTAGACAAAACTAATGGAGAAAATAAATGAAGTGAGAAATTAAGAGAAAACCAAGTCAAAGAGTTTAAAAGTTAACTACCATGGTATACATTAAAAAGAAAAGAAAAGGAGAAACGCAGCTCTTATATTGGGTATATATTTATCGATCAAATGGGTCACTTTACTAGCTATGATATTCAGCGCAGTGTCTAAATGGCCTAAATGGGTCAGGCCAGTGGATACCCCTCATCTCTTCCCTCATCCCGTTGTAATTTCCCTGTAATATTTGCACCTTGGCCTGGCCTTATCTTGAACTAGGCAACAGTTAAATCTGAATGACCGATCGCCCAAGCGGCTAACGAGCCGATCAGTGGTGAAGAGGATAAAAGTAAAATGTATAATCATCTTCACACTGATGATCATAAGAGGTTGGCAATAGATTACTCCCAAACTATTTACCACTTCACCTTACATGATAAGTGAGATAGTCAGGTATGGTGTTTTCACTAAGTTGAACCTTCACAGTGCTTACCATCAAGTAAGAAGACGGGGGAATAATTATGTGATTAAAGAACATAGCCCACAATTTTCTAAGTTTAAGTTTAATCTGTGGTTACAGTTATATTTGTTTTATAAACAACATTGACAGGAAAGCTGCCTCACAGACATAGGAGCTTCCACATTGTATCAGAACCTTGACAGTGTAGTGGATTCCTCCCCTACAAACGCTTGTCGCTGAGTAGCCGACCCCGCAAATTCCCCAGTGTATGCCTCGTGGTCTAGGTCAACCAGCGCTGCCTTACATGACGGAGGTCAACTATTAAGCCATGCCTACCTCCGCTATATAAAACCTGACCTCGTGGTGACCTACCTCTCTCTTTCTACCTACAGCTGCATCAAGCCACCTCCTCCTCCTCCTCCTGCCTGGCGGTCCTCGCTCCCGCTGGCGAGCATGGCTACCCAAAAGCTGGTCCTCCTCTGAGCACCCTCACCAACCAGCTCTCTCTACATTACGCTTGTAACCACGCTGCCACTTCCCAGCACCAAGCTGCATTGTACATCCAATACAACATGTATACAGAGAGCACATTGTGAGTTTCCTTTCTCCATCCCATCCTGAGTGTGAACCAAATAACCCGTACCCCACACAGGATGGAGGAGAAGCCGATCACTCTCCCAGTCTTCAAGCAACATGAAAGACTGGCTTATCCACACAGAAGCAGCTCTCATCGGCTCTACAGCTACTGTCTCTACACCGCAGGTTAGACACCCTAGAGCAGCTCTGCGACTCTAAGCAGACAGCTGCTCCTCTTCCTGCCCCAAGCACCACGTCCTACCGACCCCAACACACCCGTCCTGCCTCAGACGCCTACCCCGGCCCAGCAGTACCCCTTGCCGCAGCCCCTGCTCCTGACGCGGACCCACACACCCCTCTTTTCTCCCTCAGGTACCCCCTGCTACTGTCCTGCACCCTGCTGCTGTCGTGGACCCAGCTGCTGTCACGGACTCTCCTCCGCTCCTGCTGACGCAGCCCCTGCTCCTGACCCAGGCCCACACACCCCAGCAGGCGCATCTGACGACTCTGTACCTGCCGTGAGGGAAGCACAACATTCATCGCTTCCACACACCCTTTTTCTCCCTCTCTACTCCCACAGATATTGTGTATCTAGACGGTTGTCTCCTCTAGCGGCCAGCTCATCCACGCCCTCGCCGTTATGGCTCACATGTGGCATGCACCGCCCGTTCTGCCTCACATGTGCCATGCAACCCTGCAGGCAACAAGTCTCCTACACCGCCTGGAGGGAAGGGGGGAGTATTGTAGTGGATTCCTTCCCTACAAACGCTGTTTGTCGCTGAGTAGCCGACCCCATGAATTCCCCAGTGTATGCCTCGTGGTCTAGGTCAACCAGCACCGCCTTACATGACGGAGGTCAACTATTAAGCCACGCCTACCTCCACTATATAAGACCTGACCTTGTGGTGACCTACCTCTTTTCTACCTACACCAACCAGCAAGCAACACCTCCTCCTCCTGCCTGGCGGCCCTCGCTCCCGCCGGCGAGCATGGCGACCCACAAGCTGGTCCTCCTCTGAGCATCCTCACCAACCAGCTCTCTCTACATCACGCTTGTAACCACACTGCCACTTTCCAGCACCAGGCTGCACTGTACATCCAATACAATATGTATACAGATAGCACATTGTGAATTTCCTTTCTCCATCCGATCCTGAGTGTGAACCAAATAATCCGTACCCCACAAGCCAAACCACGGAAAAACTCACTAGCCGAACTACTCTGAGCAACACTACTCATAATGATTACGAGCCTCATTACCACCAAGGATTCATTCATGGCCCTCTGCCTGACTGAGGAAGACGTTGACACCCTGCTATCTAACGACAGCATAAACCAACTCTCAGGACCATGCTCGGAGCACTCATGTGGACCAGAATTTGCAATTTACAAATGGAAACTGAACTATCACCCCTGGCAGTACAAGTCAAGCAGGTGACAGCCGGTCTCCTCGCCAAAATCTGTAGATCAGATAATCCCACAGCTGCCAAAACGCGAATCAGTGCCTCCTTCCACCTCGACCATAGAGTGCGAGGGGCCACCTGGTCGCATGAGGCAAGCGAGGTCATCCGACACCTGCAAGCAGAAACACTCGTCAAGAACAACCAAGACACACGAGACAATGGTTACGCTGTTCCTCCACCATGGAGCCCTCCACCAGCCACATTCAAAATTACCGAACTAGGTGATAGCAAAGCCAACCTCCAGGAGGAGGACCTCAAAAGAATAACTCGGGAAGCCATAGGCACTGAGACACCGGCTGATGCAGCATCATACTTCACAGACGGCTCGGTGGTCCCAAAACATCATAGATCCGGAGCGGCCTTCTACACCCAAGGTCAGACCCTCTGATGGAGACATTCTAATGGCTGCTCCACCCTACAAACAGAGTTGGTAGCAATCTCAAAGGCCCTACAACACACTGCAACATAACACAACAAGTCCATCATAATTCACATGGACTCGAAAACGGCCATGCAGGCGCTGCAACACAGTCAACCAAGAGACAACGTCCACATCATAACCTCGATCATCACACAGCTACAGGACTTCCAAAGACAAAATCGCCCAGTCATCTTACACTGGATTCCCAGTCATGTAAGGATTGGGGGAAAATGACATGGTAGATGAAGCAGCCAAGGCAGCCACACGTTCTAGAAGCGTACACATTCAAGTTCCAGCAAGCGTGCAACAGATCAAGAACCACCTCAGAAGGACTACCAAGCTCCACATCCAAAAGAGCTTCCTTGACGCATTCAACGCTGGTTCCCAATCAGCCAAATGGTACCTGGCGGCTACAAAAGGGGAACCACCATTCGCGGACAAGAAAACACCAAGACAAACACAAGTTAGCCTTCATCGACTATGACTAGGGTACAAGTGCTCCTGGCAGACGATCGGAAATGTCGTCAGGGAATGCACCTACTGTCAGGAGCCAGCGGCCAACCCACTGGAACACTATCTTCTCGACTGCGAAGTCACACAAAGTCTCCGAAACAGAATTCAAAACTTCCAAGAAGAACACACAACACCAGCGGCCACTCTAACCCGAAAGGCCCAAACAAACCACACTCACCACCTTCTCCGGGTCATCACACGATACCCACCACCCAGATAGCTTAGGAAGTATCCTGGCCAAGCAAGTGCGGACCCCGGATCAGGGGGCGTGCCACTCCGAAACTGACCACGTCCAAGAGTGGGGGTTGGTGGTAAGCGCTCAATGACCGAGGGTCTGCTCACACTTGCAAACCTGCAGTATCCTTTCACATCTGCAGGTAGGACAACCTCCATCCCCAATCCCAAATCCGGTCTGGCTGCTCCAAGAGCTCCAGCCGGAACCGCCAAACGGGCCGCCTACAGGCAAAGGCCCGTGTCGGACTACGGTCCGACAATCTCAACAACAACAACACAACAGCCGTACTGAGCGCTCTCAAACAGACAAGACCTCCTCTCAACAAGCTCCTCACCACACAGCATATACCGTATATAGTATATAGAAAACGCCATTGTGAGTTTCCCTTTTCACCTCCATCCTTAGTGCGAGATCTCCTACATGTACGTATGTATGTGAGCCTAACAAAGAGAAAATAGACAACTGACCACATACACTATGCTACAACCCTACAAGTGTGTGTAAATGAGGCAGAAAGTCAGATCATCAACCTGGGACTTGGTCACACATGGCAGCAGGGTCTACCATTAGACAACACATTATGCTTCCAATATCTTCCCAGGCAGTAGTACCTCCCTATTTTGTAGCTGCCAACTACCTATTTACTTACTGTTATCTATATTTCTTTTTCTTTTTTTTCTTTGTTCCTCTTCTTTATTCTTCAATTCTCTTTTCTTATTCTTAATCTTTCTTTCATATACAGGATGAGTGGAAGGTAGGAAGTGAGGGACTGGAGGTGGGGTAGGCCCTGCTGTTGAGGGAGGGGGGGTTACCTGTGGCCAGAATGATAACTGGGGAATAAAGATAATATGTAATAACTTACCTGAGTTAGTTATGTTGTTACTCAGGACTCACTGTATAACACCAAAGACATATCATGAATGTTTTACTCAGTACAAACAGGGAAAATTATGATACTTTTTAACAGTTCATTGTTTATTGAACACTTTCTATTAAGATTGACAATTACACATCAAAGCAATAACCTACGCTCCTAGCTAGCTTCACAGTATAACATCTCATAAAGGGATTTTTCATGGGGTACACTTACTTAGACATTTTGCCATGTTGAACCCACTGACCCACACACTCGTCTACATTTAAACACTTCCAGACACAGACTCTTGTTTTTAAAATCAGGCACACTTGTGTCTGGCTAGGTGATGCTAGTTTTTGACCAATCACTCCACTGTGCCCATGACATCACACTCACAGGTCACTGTGATTGGCTTACGCCTAAGGCACCCTCAGGGCACTGTCAGCTTGGCAGGCAGCAGGCATTGCCCTTTGTTTCTTAATTGAATTTTCATACATTATTTTCTCTAAAACATGACAATTTACTCTAAAGACATGGCTCTGTCAGACCTTTGTGTACTACTGAGGGTCTACTGTACTTAATGTGTGTTGTGGACGATGTTCCTTACTCCCGCCTCTCCTCTCCCCATAAGCATTGCTGATCTTCAGTGTTCAGAAGCAAGAACTACCACGAGTAACTACATTCTTAGACGTCGTGTGTATCCCAATACTGACTCACAGTCTATAAAGAAATTTCATTCCGAAGTATCATCAAATTATTGTACTTTTAATTTTTAACATACAGTATACATCATATGTTACATAAAACAGTAACAGTTCTTGACTCATCAAATAGGTATCCACTAAATATTGAAAAAGTAAACCTAACAGAATTTGCCATACTGTACTCAATAGGTTAAACAACATGTCTCACACACACAAGCGATCTGTACTGCAGGGCACATTTTTCCCCTGCCATCACCTTTACATCCTCAACAAGCTTTATGTCCGATTTCATTTGTTTGATTTCTTGACAAGTTTGAAGTCAATCTGGGTTTTTATGACACCTGACTCAACTCATACTTAATCACCCTACTTGTCCACTCCTTAAATAATGTGTTCACTGTATCCCCAAACTCATGTACGTATTCTTTTTCCTACAACATTTCTTGTGCCGTAGCCTCTTCCACACTCTCTGTATGTGCCCCAACATGACTGTTTAGCTCACCACCCAGCACTGTACAAGGATCACTCTTTCACCCAGCTCAACACTACACACACACTGATACTAATGTTTACTGGTGGCCAACATTTGGCATTATGTGATGTGATCTCTCTGGATATACTTATGGTGTAGAATACTTGATGTACTGTACTCTGTAGTGGTCACTCTCAAGTGGCAGTAAAGTACTTTTATTCTTGGCTTTTTATGTACTGTATAATGCACTGTAATCTTGGTATATGATCACTAGATGTTGAGTGGTGTGATCACTGTCTTGTGACCTCATTCATTTATTCAGGTACTTTATTAGATGTGACCACCATAGTTGTCCATGTTAGCTTTCATGTGAATTTACCAAGCAAATATACTGTAATGCTTTAAGAATACACACTATAAATGTGTGAGGAGAGGCCAAGTTTTGTGTATGGCCACACTAGGCATCAAGAGAAGTGGCTAGCAGTGTCACATACAGCTGCCAAGTAATATGCCTGACCCTAATAAATGTCACACATGGCTACATGGTCACCAGAGTATTTGCAGTAGGTGTCATGTGTTGTGGCCACACAAGGATATATTGTACTGTAATAGCTGCACTAGTGATGTAGACATACCAGAAATTTTGTGTTGGTATGCCACACTCTATTGTAAGGTGCTGGAGAGGTTCGCCTAGGCATCATGTCACGTGGCAGAGTCTTTAAGTGACCTTCACCTTAACCTGGACCACATCAAAAGACGGCAGTCTGATGTGTAGCCAGGCCACCAAAGATCCCCTAACCTTTCCCTTCAATAATATTTCTTTGTAAGAGGCAGCTGCTGACACCAACCCAGCCTGCTGGACCATCATATTTCTACTGGCTGGAGACATTGAACTCAAACCCCAGTCACAACACCTACATACATCTAGCACCTGGACAATGCATCACACACTATTAGTGGCCAATCATATGCATAGGCTGCCCAAAGTGGCTTCACCTCAAATACACAAAACTCATTTCTCAAAAACAATATAATTCACTTTGTAACCATAGCTGCTCACGCAACCATTACCAACAACACACACAAAACTGAAAAAAGGCATTTACCAGTTCTTTCAAGTAAACCTAAATTGGATACAGAGCAATTATGTCAAATTCCCTGACTTCCTCTCCACACATACTGTAGACACAGTCGTCACAGAACTATCAAAGCTCACACAGGTACAGTATCTAGAGTCACTCAGTCTTCCCTGAATATTCCATAATCTGGCAAGATCAGTCTAAAAGAGGCCCCATTAATCTGTAACAACACCTACAATAATAAATTAATAATAACTTTCTACATCATCACATAACTCACCAGTTTATTAACCTCAGCTCAATGATCTTCACAATATACCTAACCTCATACCTGTAATAGCAGGAATCATTAACACCAAAGATCTGTCTTGACTCACCACCTGACCCGAAGACAACAAGTGATCTGTCACACACGCACACAGACCCTCGAACAATTCATATACTCTCATTTTAAATTACTACAACATATCTATTCACTTCCAATCGCTCTCAATTCTTTCACCTGATGAACATAAATCTCAAACCCAGCAACAGGTTCCACTCTTTAACCTACACCTCCCCTCAGTAGACACCCACCACACAAACATCAATGCTAAAACTATCCATAAACTCAACACTCTTTAGAGTCCCCACAAACCACCTTTGGCAAACAAAAGGAATTACTCAGTTGTGTATACAAACAGATTATCCAACCACAACAAACTATGCCAGCCTCAAATTAAAGCTCTTGGATCTATAACAGGCTGTACTGCCTTCACAAATACTGTACAGTATTAGCCATTTTCATGAAGAAACAAAGATTTTACCCATACAGGACAACCTCAACATGTCCAAGCAACAGTCCAGAAAAATAAACAACCACTCCTATACCAACCAACTTCATCCACAGACAACAGTAGCAGCACACTACTACAGTGCTCAGATAGCCTAAACAACCAATCCATAACCACATACTGTAACATTAACACACTAAAGGTACTACTGTACAACCACTTTGGGAGCTCTGGCACTATACTGTATTGTATATTCATCCCTTGGAGTCCACATCAGAGTTCACCTTCTGAGACACCACCACCACCACTCGCTCAAAGATCCACCCAAAATCCTATCTGTTCCCCCTCCCCCTCCCAAACCACAACACAGCCCCACACACCACCTACAACTCTGCCCATTAATAACACAACACAACACAACACAACATAACATAACACAGCTCTCTGGGAGCAACTGGTCGAAACTGTTGGCTTCCTGGAGACAACATAACACCGACAATTAAAGTGTATGGTGGTGGCCACACTGTGTTGGTGTGTCATACTGGTGTATGGTGGTGGCCACACTGTGTTGGTGTGTCATACTCTGGTGTATGGTGGTGGCCACACTGTGTTGGTGTGTCATACTCTGGTGTATGGTGGTGGCCACACTGTGTTGGTGTGTCATACTCTGGTGTATGGTGGTGGCCACACGGTGGTTCATACTGGTGTATGGTGGTGGCCACACTGTTGGTGTGTCATACTCTGGTGTATGGTGGTGGCCACACTGTGTTGGTGTGTCATACTCTGGTGTATGGTGGTGGCCACACTGTGTTGGTGTGTCATACTCTGGTGTATGGTGGTGGCCACACTGTGTTGGTGTGTCATACTCTGGTGTATGGTGGTGGCCACACTGTGTTGGTGTGTCATACTCTGGTGTATGGTGGTGGCCACACTGTGTTGGTGTGTCATACTCTGGTGTATGGTGGTGGCCACACTGTGTTGGTGTGTCATACTCTGGTGTATGGTGGTGGCCACACTGTGTTGGTGTGTCATACTCTGGTGTATGGTGGTGGCCACACTGTGTTGGTGTGTCATACTCTGGTGTATGGTGGTGGCCACACTGTGTTGGTGTGTCATACTCTGGTGTATGGTGGTGGCCACACTGTGTTGGTGTGTCATACTCTGGTGTATGGTGGTGGCCACACTGTGTTGGTGTGTCATACTCTGGTGTATGGTGGTGGCCACACTGTGTTGGTGTGTCATACTCTGGTGTATGGTGGTGGCCACACTGTGTTGGTGTGTCATACTCTGGTGTATGGTGGTGGCCACACTGTGTTGGTGTGTCATACTCTGGTGTATGGTGGTGGCCACACTGTGTTGGTGTGTCATACTCTGGTGTATGGTGGTGGCCACACTGTGTTGGTGTGTCATACTCTGGTGTATGGTGGTGGCCACACTGTGTTGGTGTGTCATACTCTGGTGTATGGTGGTGGCCACACTGTGTTGGTGTGTCATACTCTGGTGTATGGTGGTGGCCACACTGTGTTGGTGTGTCATACTCTGGTGTATGGTGGTGGCCACACTGTGTTGGTGTGTCATACTCTGGTGTATGGTGGTGGCCACACTGTGTTGGTGTGTCATACTCTGGTGTATGGTGGTGGCCACACTGTGTTGGTGTGTCATACTCTGGTGTATGGTGGTGGCCACACTGTGTTGGTGTGTCATACTCTGGTGTATGGTGGTGGCCACACTGTGTTGGTGTGTCATACTCTGGTGTATGGTGGTGGCCACACTGTGTTGGTGTGTCATACTCTGGTGTATGGTGGTGGCCACACTGTGTTGGTGTGTCATACTCTGGTGTATGGTGGTGGCCACACTGTGTTGGTGTGTCATACTCTGGTGTATGGTGGTGGCCACACTGTGTTGGTGTGTCATACTCTGGTGTATGGTGGTGGCCACACTGTGTTGGTGTGTCATACTCTGGTGTATGGTGGTGGCCACACTGTGTTGGTGTGTCATACTGGTGTATGGTGGTGGCCACACTGTGTTGGTGTGTCATACTCTGGTGTATGGTGGTGGCCACACTGTGTTGGTGTGTCATACTCTGGTGTATGGTGGTGGCCACACTGTGTTGGTGTGTCATACTCTGGTGTATGGTGGTGGCCACACTGTGTTGGTGTGTCATACTCGGTGTATGGTGGTGGCCACACTGTGTTGGTGTGTCATACTCTGGTGTATGGTGGTGGCCACACTGTGTTGGTGTGTCATACTCTGGTGTATGGTGGTGGCCACACTGTGTTGGTGTGTCATACTCTGGTGTATGGTGGTGGCCACACTGTGTTGGTGTGTCATACTCTGGTGTATGGTGGTGGCCACACTGTGTTGGTGTGTCATACTCGGTGTATGGTGGTGGCCACACTGTGTTGGTGTGTCATACTCTGGTGTATGGTGGTGGCCACACTGTGTTGGTGTGTCATACTCTGGTGTATGGTGGTGGCCACACTGTGTTGGTGTGTCATACTCTGGTGTATGGTGGTGGCCACACTGTGTTGGTGTGTCATACTCTGGTGTATGGTGGTGGCCACACTGTGTTGGTGTGTCATACTCTGGTGTATGGTGGTGGCCACACTGTGTTGGTGTGTCATACTCTGGTGTATGGTGGTGGCCACACTGTGTTGGTGTGTCATACTCTGGTGTATGGTGGTGGCCACACTGTGTTGGTGTGTCATACTCTGGTGTATGGTGGTGGCCACACTGTGTTGGTGTGTCATACTCTGGTGTATGGTGGTGGCCACACTGTGTTGGTGTGTCATACTCTGGTGTATGGTGGTGGCCACACTGTGTTGGTGTGTCATACTCTGGTGTATGGTGGTGGCCACACTGTGTTGGTGTGTCATACTCTGGTGTATGGTGGTGGCCACACTGTGTTGGTGTGTCATACTCTGGTGTATGGTGGTGGCCACACTGTGTTGGTGTGTCATACTCTGGTGTATGGTGGTGGCCACACTGTGTTGGTGTGTCATACTCGGTGTATGGTGGTGGCCACACTGTGTTGGTGTGTCATACTCTGGTGTATGGTGGTGGCCACACTGTGTTGGTGTGTCATACTCTGGTGTATGGTGGTGGCCACACTGTGTTGGTGTGTCATACTCTGGTGTATGGTGGTGGCCACACTGTGTTGGTGTGTCATACTCTGGTGTATGGTGGTGGCCACACTGTGTTGGTGTGTCATACTCTGGTGTATGGTGGTGGCCACACTGTGTTGGTGTGTCATACTCTGGTGTATGGTGGTGGCCACACTGTGTTGGTGTGTCATACTCTGGTGTATGGTGGTGGCCACACTGTGTTGGTGTGTCATACTCTGGTGTATGGTGGTGGCCACACTGTGTTGGTGTGTCATACTCTGGTGTATGGTGGTGGCCACACTGTGTTGGTGTGTCATACTGGTGTATGGTGGTGGCCACACTGTGTTGGTGTGTCATACTCTGGTGTATGGTGGTGGCCACACTGTGTTGGTGTGTCATACTGGTGTATGGTGGTGGCCACACTGTGTTGGTGTGTCATACTCTGGTGTATGGTGGTGGCCACACTGTGTTGGTGTGTCATACTCTGGTGTATGGTGGTGGCCACACTGTGTTGGTGTGTCATACTCTGGTGTATGGTGGTGGCCACACTGTGTTGGTGTGTCATACTGGTGTATGGTGGTGGCCACACTGTGTTGGTGTGTCATACTCTGGTGTATGGTGGTGGCCACACTGTGTTGGTGTGTCATACTCTGGTGTATGGTGGTGGCCACACTGTGTTGGTGTGTCATACTCTGGTGTATGGTGGTGGCCACACTGTGTTGGTGTGTCATACTCTGGTGTATGGTGGTGGCCACACTGTGTTGGTGTGTCATACTCTGGTGTATGGTGGTGGCCACACTGTGTTGGTGTGTCATACTCTGGTGTATGGTGGTGGCCACACTGTGTTGGTGTGTCATACTCTGGTGTATGGTGGTGGCCACACTGTGTTGGTGTGTCATACTCTGGTGTATGGTGGTGGCCACACTGTGTTGGTGTGTCATACTGGTGTATGGTGGTGGCCACACTGTGTTGGTGTGTCATACTCTGGTGTATGGTGGTGGCCACACTGTGTTGGTGTGTCATACTCTGGTGTATGGTGGTGGCCACACTGTGTTGGTGTGTCATACTCTGGTGTATGGTGGTGGCCACACTGTGTTGGTGTGTCATACTCTGGTGTATGGTGGTGGCCACACTGTGTTGGTGTGTCATACTCTGGTGTATGGTGGTGGCCACACTGTGTTGGTGTGTCATACTCTGGTGTATGGTGGTGGCCACACTGTGTTGGTGTGTCATACTCTGGTGTATGGTGGTGGCCACACTGTGTTGGTGTGTCATACTCTGGTGTATGGTGGTGGCCACACTGTGTTGGTGTGTCATACTCTGGTGTATGGTGGTGGCCACACTGTGTTGGTGTGTCATACTCGTGTGTATGGTGGTGGCCACACTGTGTTGGTGTGTCATACTCTGGTGTATGGTGGTGGCCACACTGTGTTGGTGTGTCATACTCGGTGTATGGTGGTGGCCACACTGTGTTGGTGTGTCATACTCTGGTGTATGGTGGTGGCCACACTGTGTTGGTGTGTCATACTCTGGTGTATGGTGGTGGCCACACTGTGTTGGTGTGTCATACTGGTGTATGGTGGTGGCCACACTGTGTTGGTGTGTCATACTCTGGTGTATGGTGGTGGCCACACTGTGTTGGTGTGTCATACTCTGGTGTATGGTGGTGGCCACACTGTGTTGGTGTGTCATACTGGTGTATGGTGGTGGCCACACTGTGTTGGTGTGTCATACTCTGGTGTATGGTGGTGGCCACACTGTGTTGGTGTGTCATACTGGTGTATGGTGGTGGCCACACTGTGTTGGTGTGTCATACTCTGGTGTATGGTGGTGGCCACACTGTGTTGGTGTGTCATACTCTGGTGTATGGTGGTGGCCACACTGTGTTGGTGTGTCATACTCTGGTGTATGGTGGTGGCCACACTGTGTTGGTGTGTCATACTCTGGTGTATGGTGGTGGCCACACTGTGTTGGTGTGTCATACTCTGGTGTATGGTGGTGGCCACACTGTGTTGGTGTGTCATACTGGTGTATGGTGGTGGCCACACTGTGTTGGTGTGTCATACTCTGGTGTATGGTGGTGGCCACACTGTGTTGGTGTGTCATACTGGTGTATGGTGGTGGCCACACTGTGTTGGTGTGTCATACTCTGGTGTATGGTGGTGGCCACACTGTGTTGGTGTGTCATACTCTGGTGTATGGTGGTGGCCACACTGTGTTGGTGTGTCATACTCTGGTGTATGGTGGTGGCCACACTGTGTTGGTGTGTCATACTCTGGTGTATGGTGGTGGCCACACTGTGTTGGTGTGTCATACTCTGGTGTATGGTGGTGGCCACACTGTGTTGGTGTGTCATACTCTGGTGTATGGTGGTGGCCACACTGTGTTGGTGTGTCATACTCTGGTGTATGGTGGTGGCCACACTGTGTTGGTGTGTCATACTCTGGTGTATGGTGGTGGCCACACTGTGTTGGTGTGTCATACTCTGGTGTATGGTGGTGGCCACACTGTGTTGGTGTGTCATACTCTGGTGTATGGTGGTGGCCACACTGTGTTGGTGTGTCATACTCTGGTGTATGGTGGTGGCCACACTGTGTTGGTGTGTCATACTCTGGTGTATGGTGGTGGCCACACTGTGTTGGTGTGTCATACTCTGGTGTATGGTGGTGGCCACACTGTGTTGGTGTGTCATACTCTGGTGTATGGTGGTGGCCACACTGTGTTGGTGTGTCATACTCTGGTGTATGGTGGTGGCCACACTGTGTTGGTGTGTCATACTCTGGTGTATGGTGGTGGCCACACTGTGTTGGTGTGTCATACTCTGGTGTATGGTGGTGGCCACACTGTGTTGGTGTGTCATACTGGTGTATGGTGGTGGCCACACTGTGTTGGTGTGTCATACTCTGGTGTATGGTGGTGGCCACACTGTGTTGGTGTGTCATACTCTGGTGTATGGTGGTGGCCACACTGTGTTGGTGTGTCATACTCTGGTGTATGGTGGTGGCCACACTGTGTTGGTGTGTCATACTCTGGTGTATGGTGGTGGCCACACTGTGTTGGTGTGTCATACTCTGGTGTATGGTGGTGGCCACACTGTGTTGGTGTGTCATACTCTGGTGTATGGTGGTGGCCACACTGTGTTGGTGTGTCATACTCTGGTGTATGGTGGTGGCCACACTGTGTTGGTGTGTCATACTCTGGTGTATGGTGGTGGCCACACTGTGTTGGTGTGTCATACTGGTGTATGGTGGTGGCCACACTGTGTTGGTGTGTCATACTCTGGTGTATGGTGGTGGCCACACTGTGTTGGTGTGTCATACTGGTGTATGGTGGTGGCCACACTGTGTTGGTGTGTCATACTCTGGTGTATGGTGGTGGCCACACTGTGTTGGTGTGTCATACTCTGGTGTATGGTGGTGGCCACACTGTGTTGGTGTGTCATACTCTGGTGTATGGTGGTGGCCACACTGTGTTGGTGTGTCATACTCTGGTGTATGGTGGTGGCCACACTGTGTTGGTGTGTCATACTCTGGTGTATGGTGGTGGCCACACTGTGTTGGTGTGTCATACTCTGGTGTATGGTGGTGGCCACACTGTGTTGGTGTGTCATACTCTGGTGTATGGTGGTGGCCACACTGTGTTGGTGTGTCATACTCTGGTGTATGGTGGTGGCCACACTGTGTTGGTGTGTCATACTCTGGTGTATGGTGGTGGCCACACTGTGTTGGTGTGTCATACTCTGGTGTATGGTGGTGGCCACACTGTGTTGGTGTGTCATACTCTGGTGTATGGTGGTGGCCACACTGTGTTGGTGTGTCATACTCTGGTGTATGGTGGTGGCCACACTGTGTTGGTGTGTCATACTCTGGTGTATGGTGGTGGCCACACTGTGTTGGTGTGTCATACTCTGGTGTATGGTGGTGGCCACACTGTGTTGGTGTGTCATACTCTGGTGTATGGTGGTGGCCACACTGTGTTGGTGTGTCATACTCTGGTGTATGGTGGTGGCCACACTGTGTTGGTGTGTCATACTGGTGTATGGTGGTGGCCACACTGTGTGGTCATCTGGTGGTGTTGGCCACACTGTGTTGGTGTGTCATACTGGTGTATGGTGGTGGCCACACTGTGTTGGTGTGTCATACTCTGGTGTATGGTGGTGGCCACACTGTGTTGGTGTGTCATACTCTGGTGTATGGTGGTGGCCACACTGTGTTGGTGTGTCATACTCTGGTGTATGGTGGTGGCCACACTGTGTTGGTGTGTCATACTCTGGTGTATGGTGGTGGCCACACTGTGTTGGTGTGTCATACTCTGGTGTATGGTGGTGGCCACACTGTGTTGGTGTGTCATACTCTGGTGTATGGTGGTGGCCACACTGTGTTGGTGTGTCATACTCTGGTGTATGGTGGTGGCCACACTGTGTTGGTGTGTCATACTCTGGTGTATGGTGGTGGCCACACTGTGTTGGTGTGTCATACTGGTGTATGGTGGTGGCCACACTGTGTTGGTGTGTCATACTGGTGTATGGTGGTGGCCACACTGTGTTGGTGTGTCATACTCTGGTGTATGGTGGTGGCCACACTGTGTTGGTGTGTCATACTCTGGTGTATGGTGGTGGCCACACTGTGTTGGTGTGTCATACTCTGGTGTATGGTGGTGGCCACACTGTGTTGGTGTGTCATACTCTGGTGTATGGTGGTGGCCACACTGTGTTGGTGTGTCATACTCTGGTGTATGGTGGTGGCCACACTGTGTTGGTGTGTCATACTCTGGTGTATGGTGGTGGCCACACTGTGTTGGTGTGTCATACTCTGGTGTATGGTGGTGGCCACACTGTGTTGGTGTGTCATACTGGTGTATGGTGGTGGCCACACTGTGTTGGTGTGTCATACTCTGGTGTATGGTGGTGGCCACACTGTGTTGGTGTGTCATACTCTGGTGTATGGTGGTGGCCACACTGTGTTGGTGTGTCATACTCTGGTGTATGGTGGTGGCCACACTGTGTTGGTGTGTCATACTCTGGTGTATGGTGGTGGCCACACTGTGTTGGTGTGTCATACTCTGGTGTATGGTGGTGGCCACACTGTGTTGGTGTGTCATACTCTGGTGTATGGTGGTGGCCACACTGTGTTGGTGTGTCATACTCTGGTGTATGGTGGTGGCCACACTGTGTTGGTGTGTCATACTCTGGTGTATGGTGGTGGCCACACTGTGTTGGTGTGTCATACTCTGGTGTATGGTGGTGGCCACACTGTGTTGGTGTGTCATACTCTGGTGTATGGTGGTGGCCACACTGTGTTGGTGTGTCATACTCTGGTGTATGGTGGTGGCCACACTGTGTTGGTGTGTCATACTCTGGTGTATGGTGGTGGCCACACTGTGTTGGTGTGTCATACTCTGGTGTATGGTGGTGGCCACACTGTGTTGGTGTGTCATACTCTGGTGTATGGTGGTGGCCACACTGTGTTGGTGTGTCATACTCTGGTGTATGGTGGTGGCCACACTGTGTTGGTGTGTCATACTCTGGTGTATGGTGGTGGCCACACTGTGTTGGTGTGTCATACTCTGGTGTATGGTGGTGGCCACACTGTGTTGGTGTGTCATACTCTGGTGTATGGTGGTGGCCACACTGTGTTGGTGTGTCATACTCTGGTGTATGGTGGTGGCCACACTGTGTTGGTGTGTCATACTCTGGTGTATGGTGGTGGCCACACTGTGTTGGTGTGTCATACTCTGGTGTATGGTGGTGGCCACACTGTGTTGGTGTGTCATACTCTGGTGTATGGTGGTGGCCACACTGTGTTGGTGTGTCATACTCTGGTGTATGGTGGTGGCCACACTGTGTTGGTGTGTCATACTCTGGTGTATGGTGGTGGCCACACTGTGTTGGTGTGTCATACTCTGGTGTATGGTGGTGGCCACACTGTGTTGGTGTGTCATACTCTGGTGTATGGTGGTGGCCACACTGTGTTGGTGTGTCATACTCTGGTGTATGGTGGTGGCCACACTGTGTTGGTGTGTCATACTCTGGTGTATGGTGGTGGCCACACTGTGTTGGTGTGTCATACTCTGGTGTATGGTGGTGGCCACACTGTGTTGGTGTGTCATACTCTGGTGTATGGTGGTGGCCACACTGTGTTGGTGTGTCATACTCTGGTGTATGGTGGTGGCCACACTGTGTTGGTGTGTCATACTCTGGTGTATGGTGGTGGCCACACTGTGTTGGTGTGTCATACTCTGGTGTATGGTGGTGGCCACACTGTGTTGGTGTGTCATACTCTGGTGTATGGTGGTGGCCACACTGTGTTGGTGTGTCATACTCTGGTGTATGGTGGTGGCCACACTGTGTTGGTGTGTCATACTCTGGTGTATGGTGGTGGCCACACTGTGTTGGTGTGTCATACTCTGGTGTATGGTGGTGGCCACACTGTGTTGGTGTGTCATACTCTGGTGTATGGTGGTGGCCACACTGTGTTGGTGTGTCATACTCTGGTGTATGGTGGTGGCCACACTGTGTTGGTGTGTCATACTCTGGTGTATGGTGGTGGCCACACTGTGTTGGTGTGTCATACTCTGGTGTATGGTGGTGGCCACACTGTGTTGGTGTGTCATACTCTGGTGTATGGTGGTGGCCACACTGTGTTGGTGTGTCATACTCTGGTGTATGGTGGTGGCCACACTGTGTTGGTGTGTCATACTCTGGTGTATGGTGGTGGCCACACTGTGTTGGTGTGTCATACTCTGGTGTATGGTGGTGGCCACACTGTGTTGGTGTGTCATACTCTGGTGTATGGTGGTGGCCACAATGTGTTGGTGTGTCATACTCCGGTGTATGGTGGTGGCCACACTGTGTTGGTGTGTCATACTCTGGTGTATGGTGGTGCCACACTGTGTTGGTGTGTCATACTCTGGTGTATGGTGGTGGCCACACTGTGTTGGTGTGTCATACTCTGGTGTATGGTGGTGGCCACACTGTGTTGGTGTGTCATACTCTGGTGTATGGTGGTGGCCACACTGTGTTGGTGTGTCATACTCTGGTGTAACACACACAACACAACACCACACAACACAACACACACCACACAGCACAACACCACACCACACAACACAACACAACACCACACAACACCACACAACACAACACCACACCACACAACACAACACCACACCACACAACACAACACCACACCACACAACACCACACAACACAACACCACACAACACAACACCACACCACACAACACCACACCACACAACACCACACCACACAACACCACACCACACAACACCACACAACACAACACAACACAACACAACACCACACAACACAACACAACACCACACAACACAACACCACACAACACCACACCACACAACACAACACCACACCACACAACACCACACAACACAACACCACACCACACAGCACAACACAACACCACACAACACAACACCACACCACACAACACCACACCACACAACACCACACAACACCACACAGCACAACACAACACCACACAACACAACACAACACCACACAACACCACATAACACCACACAACACCACACAACACCACACCACATAACACCACACAACACAACACCACACAACAGCACACAACACAACACAACACCACACAACACAACACAACACAACACCACACAACACCACACCACATAACACCACACAACACAACACAACACAACACCACACAACACAACACAACACCACACAACACCACACCACACAACACCACACAACACAACACCACACCACACCACACAACACAATACAACAGCACACAACACAACACAACACCACACAACACCACATCACATAACACCACACAACACAACACCACACAACAGCACACAACACAACACAACACCACACAACACAATACAACATACATATATTGTTTCTCACTATTGATTTTTTTTTCTTTTTTTATGGCCCTTTATTATTATTATGGTTATAATATATTTTATTTAATATTTTGTATAATTTTTAATTTATTTTGATTAATTATAATTATTAATATTATTATTATTATTATTATTATTATTATTATTATTATTATTATTATTATTATTATTATTACTGTACAGTGCTCCCTCGGTTAACGAGCACAATTAGTTCCAGAAGGTTGCTCGTGAACCGAAACCATTGTTTCAATGGGTTTTTGGGTAATTGGTTCCAGCTCACCGAAAATTGCCTAAATTCAACAAAAAAGGTAGAAAAGTTCACTTACTTTGAGGTGTGTATGTAGAAGGCTCCTGGATGATGATGATGATGATGATGATGGGAATTAGAATGGGGGTGGAGGAGAAGGGAGAAGAGAAGGCATTGGGGTGGAAGAGAAGTCACCCCATGGCACCATTTCACCCATAAAATTTTAGTTCTCTTGGTGTATTTCAAGATTATTTTTTTTAAATCAACACTGCACTGCATTATATATTGTCAATATGTAAAATATATTTCAAAATGACCAATAATTTGCTTGGAAACACAGAAAAAAAGCGTTTAGTTGAAGAGAGTCTCAAGCAAGATGTTACCTCCAGTGAAAACAGAGAGACTAATGCCTGTTTGCTGTGTTAACAGGCTGGATGGCACGCCAGAAACTAGTTTCTTTACCTTCAATTATGTTCAATAATTGTTAAAATGGCTAAAAAAGTTAATATTAAACTTTTAAAATTATTGAATAGTATAAACTTCTTGAATACTGCATTGGCGGACTAATACTACAGCTGGTGGACCGCCTAATGCAAGCGAAAACATGTTGAAGTCGGCTCGTAAAAAACTCGTTAATCGAGGGATTGCTCGTTAACCGAAGTTAAGAATCTTATGGAAGGTAAATCGTTAACCAAAATCTCGTTAACCGAGGGACCACTGTATTACATTTTCGCCCCCCAGGCCCCAATGTGGGTCATTGACCTGTGCCCGGGTGGGCTAATACTGTACACATAAAAAAAGTGAGACCCAAACATAGCAGCACAACTAAACTGCTCAAGGATATTAAACATCAATAGAGAAAGAAGCAGAGAATAAAAAGAGGCACCATATGCTTATTACAGCTGTTGACAGGAAGCAGAGAGGATTACTATGTACAATATGTTGGTGGAGGCAGCCTGTACCCTGGTAAGTCTGGTCCTGGTGCCTTGGAAACTTAGTAAAATGAGGCTAACTGTGAAGTGTCTGGAGCTATCAATGTGGAAGCTCAATCTCGCAGATCTACTCAATATTTATTTCTTTGCCATCTTCAAGCTCAGGAAAAGTTGTTTTCCTTGGAACTAGTCATTGGTTTGGCCAGTGTACATGGATCTTCTCTGCTCAAAGTAAACCACCTGGTCACCCAAGACTCGTCTCCCTGTTCAGAAATGGTCATTGAGTCAGTGAGTGACCATCTCTACCTGCCCTATTTAAAGCTGGTAACTAAGGCAGCCCCTCCCTCACTGCTGGAAGTGTTTACTGTCACTCAGCTGATCTGATCAGAGCAGGTAGTTTAGTTTGTAAAGTTCAGGTTCCCATCATCCACTCTTGACATGTCTCTTCATAATAAGTGACTCAGGTTGATGGTTTCTACCAAGGTGTCTTTTGGGGCCCCAAACATTAAGAAGTCTAACAACAAAGTTCCTTGGTGTAGGATGTTTGATGCTCCTTGTGGTACTGTTTTAAAGTCTCCTCTACCATGACAGTACTGCTAGAGTTAGAGTTTGTGTGGAAGAACATATTCTCCTTGGTACTGTACCCAACATGCTCAGGCTGCCAGTCTTATCTGTCAGGCCAGTAGCTTTTGGTTTTGAAATGTGAAGAACTCTGTTGTTATTATTATGTTATTAGACTGTCTGCATCCCAAGTTTTACTGCCTTTCACTCTCCTTGGAAGTTGACTTACAGTCAACTTTAGGTGCTGTACATCTGGGACTAAGGTGTCATGTACAGTGACATTATACTTAGTGAATACAGTAGTACACTATTCTGTCTCTCTAGATACAAGTAAATTAGTTGAGCTCTTGTGAAGTAAATGGGTGCATGGTTAAGCTACTGCCATAATGCAGAACCTGTGGGTTGCTAAGCCACTACAGTATTCCACCTTACCTTATCTAGTACAGTATACAGTAATTAGGTTCTTGACAGTTATATATGCTGTAAGACAAAGAAATCAATATTTCAATTTTTTTTTATTAAATTCCCTTTTTATTATTATTACAACAATGAGCACAAATGATGAGAGGTGTATACATTGAAGTGTGTGATGCAATGAGTGTGCAGCAGAGGACACAACACTCTCTAAATATTGGCCTTTATAGAAAATTCCATTATGATGTGTACTGTACTGTACTGTACTGCACTGTATTGTACTATACTGCACTGTACTGTATTGTACTATATTGTACTGTACTGTATTGTACTGTACTGTATTGTACTATACTGTACTGTACTGTATTGTACTATACTATACTGTACTGTATTGTACTGTACTGTACTGTACTGTATTGTACTATACTGTACTGTACTGTACTGTACTATACTGTACTGTACTGTACTGTATTGTACTATATTGTACTATACTGTACTGTACTGTATTGTACTATACTGTACTGTACTGTATTGTACTATACTGTACTGTACTGTATTGTACTATACTGTACTGTACTGTATTGTACTATACTGTACTGTACTGTACTGTACTATACTGTACTGTACTGTATTGTACTATACTGTACTGTACTGTATTGTACTATACTGTACTGTACTGTACTGTATTGTACTATACTGTACTGTACTGTACTGTATTGTACTATACTGTACTGTACTGTACTGTATTGTACTATACTGTACTGTACTGTATTGTACTATACTATACTGTACTGTATTGTACTGTACTGTACTGTATTGTACTATACTGTACTGTACTGTATTGTACTGTACTGTATTGTACTGTACTGTACTATACTGTATTGTACTATACAGAACTGTATTGTAGTGTATTATACTGTACTGTACTGTACTGTATTGTACTGTACTGTATTGTACTGTACTGTATTGTAGTGTACTATACTGTACTGTACTGTATTGTACTATACTGTACTGTACTGTATTGTACTATACTATACTGTACTGTACTGTATTGTACTGTACTATACTGTACTGTATTGTACTATACTGTACTGTACTGTATTGTACTATACTGTACTGTACTGTATTGTACTATACTGTACTGTACTGTATTGTACTATACTATACTGTACTGTATTGTACTGTACTGTACTGTATTGTACTATACTGTATTGTACTATACTGTACTGTACTGTATTGTACTGTACTGTACTGTACTGTATTGTACTATACGGTACTGTATTGTAGTGTATTATACTGTACTGTATTGTACTGTACTGTACTGTATTGTACTGTATTGTACTGTACTGTATTGTACTGTACTGTACTGTATTGTATTGTACTATACTGTACTGTACTGTATTGTACTATACTGTACTGTACTGTATTGTACTGTACTGTATTATACTGTATTGTACTGTACTGTACTGTATTGTACTATACGGTACTGTATTGTAGTGTATTATACTGTACTGTACTGTATTGTACTGTACTGTATTGTACTATACGGTACTGTATTGTAGTGTATTATACTGTACTGTACTGTATTGTACTGTACTGTATTGTACTGTACTGTACTGTATTGTACTGTACTATACTGTATTGTACTATACGGAACTGTATTGTAGTGTATTATACTGTACTGTACTGTACTGTACTGTATTGTACTGTACTGTATTGTACTGTACTGTATTGTAGTGTATTATACTGTACTGTACTGTATTGTACTGTACTGTACTGTACTGTATTGTATTGTACTGTACTGTACTGTATTGTAGTGTATTGTACTGTACTGTATTGTACTGTACTGTATTGTACTGTACTGTATTGTACTGTACTGTACTGTATTGTAGTGTATTATACTGTACTGTACTGTACTGTATTGTACTGTACTATTTTGTACTATTTTGTACTGTACTGCACTGTATTGTACTATACTGTACTGTACTATATTGTACTGTATTGTACTGTACTGTACTGTACTGTACTGTACTGTACTGTATTGTTCTGTACTGTACTGTATTGTAGTGTATTATACTGTACTGTACTGTATTGTACTGTACTGTACTGTATTATACTGTACTGTACTGTACTGTAATGTACTGTATTATACTGTACTACTGTACTGTACTGTATTGTACTGTACTGTATTGTACTGTACTGTACTGTATTTTACTGTATTGTACTGTACTGTACTGTACTGTATTGTACTGTACTGTAATGTACTGTATTATACTGTACTGTACTGTACTGTAATGTATTGTACTGTACTGTATTGTACTGTATTATACTGTACTGTACTGTACTGTAGTGTACTGTACTGTAGTGTATTGTACTGTACTGTATTGTCCTGTACTGTACTGTAATGTATTGTACTGCACTGTATTGTATTGTACTGTACTGTACTGTACTGTACTGTACTGTATTGTACTGTACTGTACTGAATTGTACTGTACTGTATTGTATTGTATTGTACTATGTTGTATTGTACTGTACTGTATTGTACTGTACTGTACTGTACTGTATTGTACTGTACTGTATTGTATTGTACTGTACTGTACTGCACTGTACTGTATTGTATCGTACTATACTGTATTGTACTGTGCTGTACTGTACTGTAATGCATTGTACTGTACTGTACTGTACAGTGGTCCCTCGGTTAACGAACACAATTCGTTCCAGAAGGTCGTTCGTTAACCCAAACCATTGTTTCAATGGGATATTGGGTAATTTGTTCCAGCTCACAGAAAAGTATATACAAAGTAAAGCCAGAATATAATTTACATTGCTGGAATTCTTATAAGATAGAGATAAATTTGAAGATAAACAAGCTAAAATTTGCGTTAGACATACAAATTTTAGATCTAATTTAAGAATTTTATTAGGGAGAGTAAAATTTTTATCGTTTGTGCAAAATATATGACGTTTATATTCAAATTGTTCCCTGTCTTGCAAGGATTTCAGCAATGCAAATTATATTATCCTAACTTTAGTCTGAGGTTTTATTTATTTTTAAACCTGTAAACCTAGTCTTTTTACCCAGTTTCTCAGGAAGGTGGGGGGGAGGGAGGGGTGACAGTGACATGTTTGACAGTTGGTGCCTGTGGTGTGAAGTATTTAATTGTTAGTATATTTTTTTCTTTTAGATTGAGTTTTTTTTTTTGCTTATAAAATTTAACAGAAGTGACCGGGGTGAATTTAATTTGCATTGCTGGAATTCTTATAAAATAGTGATTAGTTTGAATGTAAACATAGAAGAGATCACTGAATTGGCTGAGTACCTCCTCAGCTTATCAACTGATGTTCAAAACAAAATGTGATTTTCGTAAGGATTTCGTTAATCAAATTTTTTTTCGTTAACCGAATTGAAGATTCTTATAGAAGGTAATTCGTTAACCGAAATTTCGTTAACCGAGGCGTTCATTAACTGAGGGACCACTGTACTTGAAATTATTTCTCTGAGTCAAGAAACACTTTCTTGACACAATGCCAAAACCCTAAGAAAAAGGAATAAGTTTGGATAACACATGTTCATAATTTTCTTGAGCATAGAATGATTCATTTTTGTCTATCATTACACAGTCACACCCTAGTAACAGTCTTATGAAACAGTACTGTTGAAGGTAACACTTTCTCCTCACATTACCCAAATTAACTAATGTGTACAGTAAGTTGTCAGTGATACTATAGTTTCAAATGATATAGTTTTGTGAAGAAAGAATCAAGTTATATACTGTACACTAGTATAAAAACTGCTGATGTTTTCTAGACAGTAATTATAGAAAGTTTACAAAAGTGAAGTCAGTCCACAGCCAGGGAGAAAGCAGCACATTACTTATCTCCCCAAGCACTCACACATGCTACTGGCTGCATCATATAAAGTTCAGTTCAGCATGACCACCACAGCTCTTAATTATAGTGTACGGTAACTTACCTACAAACACTAGCACAGCCAACTCAATAAAAGAAATCCTGAGGAATACAACACTTAATTTTCCTCAACTGAATCATTCGAATCCCATTTGGTAAACACTTTAAAATGCTGTTACTCTGTCTCCTAAAAGTTCACCAATTTGGTTGTCTGACCATTTTTAAGTCTCAGTTAAATAAAAATTTGTCTCAAAATGCGTTTCTTTCCCCAATCAAGTGTGGTGGAGCAGGAAGAGACTACGTACATGACACACTTCTCTAAGAGGTAATTCATGGTGAGTGGAAGTTGCTCTCACCAGGGCTACACAGTTTGGGGGCCAGCATAATACAGTAATGATAACTGTGTCATATTCTACAGATAAAATAAAAAATGCATGTCAAGACTTCACTTACACAATTCATTATTTTGATAGAAATTTTTGCTTGTACATCATCATCATCATCATCATCATCATTATTTTACGGTCATTTTCCACACTTGTGTGGTGTTAGCCACAGTTACCTGGTGGCAACTCTCCCTGCTGCATGGTCTCTTGTAGTCTCTCTCGTCAGGTTCATAACTCTAGTGTCATGTCTTACAACCTCTCCTCTAGTCATTCTTGGCCTACCCCTGGCTCTCCTCCCCTCCACATTCTTGACCTACCCCTGGCTCTCCTCCCCTCCACATTCTTGACCTACCCCTGGCTCTCCTCCCCTCCACATTCTTGACCTACCCCTGGCTCTCCTCCCCTCCACATTCTTGACCTACCCCTGGCTCTCCTCCCCTCCACATTCTTGACCTACCCCTGGCTCTCCACCCCTCCACATTCTTGACCTACCCCTGGCTCTCCACCCCTCCACATTCTTGACCTACCCCTGGCTCACCTGACCTCCACATTTAGGTTCATGCATCTCTTGACCTAAGTGATGTCACCCATTCTCTCCACATCCACCTCACCATTCTCAACCTGCCTCTATGCAGGACGTCACCAGTACTCTCACTCTCCAGCCCTCTTAGCTGTCAACAGAGCCTCCTGTCTTTCAGTGTCACATTACACATCCACCTCACCATTCCCCCTCAGTAATACCTACCATAGCTATGAGTATACAGTCAACCCTCACTTTACGCGGTCCCACATTCCGCGTTTCCACGTTTACGCGGTGCCCTGCCAGAACCCAGGATGCTCACATTCCGCGGTGGGTGTACCCCTTTACACGGTGAAGTATAATTCTTTTATTTAGCTCATAAAATTCATACAAATTATCCGGCCAGAATATAATTTACATTGCTGGAATTCTTACAATTTGATGATCATTTTGAATATAAACATCATATATTTTGCATTAGACATAAAATTTTTAGATATAATGTTCACTCTGAGTAAATATGTTATCTTTTGTGCAAAATATATGACATTTATATTCAAAATATTCCTGGTCTTACAAGGAATCCAGCAATGTCAATTATATTATCCTAACTTTAGTCTGATTTATTATTTATTACTAAAAAGGTAAACAGTCTGGTATTCCCACACATTTATCTAGTAGGGACGTTGGTGGGGGGTGGGGGGGAGGGAGGGAGGGACCGGCGACCGACCATCTGTTACCGGGTGAAGAATATTTTTTTTTTTATTAACTGAAGATTTTTATTTTAGCTCATAAAATTCATACAAATTACCCGGCCAGAATATAATTTACATTGCTGGAATTCTTACAATTTGATGATCATTTTGAATATAAACATCATATATTTTGCATTAGACATAAAATTTTTAGATATAATGTTCACTCTGAGTAAATATGTTATCTTTTGTGCAAAATATATGACGTTTATATTCAAAATATTCCTGGTCTTACAAGGAATCCAGCAATGTCAATTATATTATCCTAACTTTAATCTGAGGTATTATTTAATACAAAATGTTAAAATTTATTTTTTTCACCCACTCTTTCTCTTGAAGGGAGGAGTGGTGGGGGGTGGGGGGGAGGGTTGGGACTGACCGTGCGGTTGGAAGAGGGGGGGAGGCATGGTGGGGTACTTTGATTGACAGATAGTGTCATGAAGAATATTTTTTTTTTTTATTAACTGAAGATATTTGTTTTAGCTCATAAAATTCGTACAAATTACCCGGCCAGAACATAATTTACATTGCTGGAATTCTTACAATTTGGTGATCATTTTGAATATAAACATCATAGATTTTGCATTAGACATACAAATTTTAGATGTAATGTTTAATCTGAGTAAATATGTTATCTTTTGTGAAAAATATATGACATTTATATTCAAAATATTCCTGGTCTTACAAGGAATCCAGCAATGTCAATTATATTATCCTAACTTTAGTTTGAGGTATTATTTATTACTATACCTGGTTTTCCCCAAAAAATTTCTCCGAGGGAAGAGCCAGCAGTGAAGTGTGAGAAGAGGGGGAGGGAGTCGTGTCCATTATTTGAATGGACATTAACTTGGTGACTGTATTTCTCTATTTCTCTTAAGTATTAATTGTGTGCATGTACCATCATAAAATTAAGATGTTATTTTTACTACAACATAGTTATGTGTCGTCAAAAAGTGGAGTTTGGGGATCGGCCTGGACTCCATTTCAATTAATCCCATATGTTATGTTATTCACTTTATGCGTTTCTGGCTTTCCGCGGTACCCTCCGGGTTACATTAACCGCATAAAGTGAGGGTTAACTGTACAGTAATCTTTGGCCAACTACAATTTTAACTATCCAAGTTTTAATTTTGTACACTGTTTCACCAGCCATGACAACCAGTTACAAGTTTCAGCACTTTCCACAAGATTTCTATCCTTTAGTCACCATCACTCAATTTTTTATACTGTATAGTGCTGTACCTTTATTGATAAAATAAATTAAATGCTAGATGTCGCATTCTGGTCTACTGTACAGTGGTCGCTCGGTTAACGAGCACAATTCGTTCCAGAAGGTTGCTCGTTAACCGGAAAATTCGTTAACCGAAACCATTGTTTCAATGGGTTTTGGGGTAATTGGTTCCAGCTCACCGAAAATTGCCTAAAGTCAACAAAAAAGGTAGTAAAGTATACTTACTTTGAGGTGTGTATGTAGAAGGCTCCTGGATGATGATGATGATGATGGGAATTAGAAAGGGGATGAAGGAGAAGGGAGAAGAGAAGGCATTGGGGTGGAAGAGAAGTCACCCCATGGCGCCATTTCACCCATAAAATTTTAGTTCACTTGGTGTAATTCAAGACTATTTTCTTTAAATCAACACTGCACTGCATTATATATTGTCAATATGTAAAATAAATTTCAAAATGACCAATAATTTGATTGGAAACACAAAAAAAAAGCAAGATGTTACTTCCACTGAAAAAACACAGAGACTGACGCCTGTATGGTGTGTTGACAGGCTGTTTGGCGTGCTAAAAACTAGTTTCCATGTACTACTTAAATTATGTTAAATAATTGTTAAAATGACTAAAAAAAAATATATAAGATTTTTAAAATTCTTGAATAGTACAAACTTCTTGATATTTACTAAAATAGTAAGGAATTTAAGCCCTAGAACCAATTACTGTATTGGTGGACTAATATGACAGCTAGTGTGCAAGCGAAAACATGTTGAGGGGCGCTCGTAAGGAATTCGTTAATCGAGGGATTGCTCGTTAACCGAAGTTAAGAATCTTATGGAAGGTAATTCGTTAACCGAAATTTCGTCAACCTAGGCGCTCGTTAACCGAGGGACCACTGTACAGTACAGTCAACCCTCGCTTTACGCGGTCCAACTTTACATGTTTCCACATTTACGCAGTACCCTGCCGAACACGGAATGCTCACTTTCCGAGATGTGTGTACCCTTTTACGCGGAGAGCGGCGCGAGCAGGGTGCGCACAAGGTCGCCCAGTCATCAAAACATTACCGAGTTCTTCACCCGCCACCCACCACAGCCGGCCAAAGTCAGTGATAGTGATAATGATAGTGAGGATATGGACTTTGAGGGGTCTGATAAAGAGGCCCTGCAAGCCTCTGTGATGGATAGTGATACAATTAATACAAGTGATACAGGTGAGGGCCAATAATCTGCCCTCTGCCTCGGAACCAACCGCCCATCCCCGTGTGCCCAGCCATCTTTTCTACTAATGTAAGTATTAAAAAACCTAATATTATTGATATTTCTCTTAATTATTAATTGTGTGTGCATACCATCATAAAATTAAGAAGTTATTTTTACCACAACGTAGGTATTGTGTCTGAAAAAGTGGAGTTTGGGGGTCGACCCGGTCTCTACCTATTTCATTTAATCCCATATGTTATGTTGTTCACTTTACGCGGGCCGTTGTGGGTTCAATTAACCGCATAAAGTGAGGGTTCACTGTATATCACAAAAACTGGTTTTTAGAAAGAAAAAATAAACTGCTTTTTTTTTTACCAAATTGAAGGAATTTAAATCCATCTAGAAGTTTTTATTTATTTTTCTGTAAAATAAAGATTTCCTTGAAATTTTATATGAATAATATATTTTGTATTTTTCTGTTTCATCAATACTGTTAATTAAAATATAAGCATAAATAAAGGTTTGAGAATAAATCACTGACTCTATCAGAACAAATTAACACAGAAACAATGGAAGAAATAAATTCTAAATGATTCTTACATCCATGTGTGTGTGTGTGTGTGTGTGTGTGTGTGTGTGTGTGTGTGTGTGCACTTTAGGATGACTGAGACATGTAGGTGACTGGCAGATGTATGAATCAGGCACCAACCTACACTGAAGGCCTGGTTCTTACATGTATGTACTGTACTGTACTGTACCACTGATCATATACTGTACATCTGGATCCCCAGTTATTAATCCTCCTCCAGCTATGTTATATATTTCTCAAGAACATTATATTTCCACATTTTACACATTAATACAAATTTAGGTATACAGTATACAAGAAATGTATTCTTAGGTAATCTTTGAACATAATTCTTAAATAACTAGCCATTTAAAGCATATCTGTCAACTGTTCCACCATACAGATCATCTACCTCATGTCATGCAGGTTGACCTGGGATGAATTTCTGCTCTTGACTGTTCATTATAGGAGTACTGTACAGATATAACTCACAGGGGTCACTTGCCCAATCCCTTATTTCCCATTACACTCAACCCTTGTAGAACATACACCCCACAGTTGGCAAGGGATTACTGTACTTTTACTTTTTGCTTTTATCCTCTTTGCCACTGATCAGCTCTTTAGCCGCTTGGGCGGTCGGTCATGTCTCTGTTACGTGCTGTTGACAAGTACTGGGCATGAACTGGCTCTTGAATATATTGGAACCTGCTCCAGTGTCGGTCAAGTCTGGCCTTGAATGAGCTCACACTCGGTGCCATCACAACACAATTCTCACTCCAAAATGTTTGCCCTCATAGTTTTCTGAACTTGTGGCTTCTTAACCTTGAGTGTGACCCCTTGTGGGGAGGGCATCCTCCAGCTCAATTAGGTTGCCTCTCACCAGTCTGTAGTATAAGCCTGCGCCGTAGAGCAGGCACCACTCTGGTGGCCCACCTTTGGACATTTTCAAACAACTGACAATCTCAAGCACACCTCGGGGACCAGACGGGGTGACAGTACTCCAGACGGGGAAGCACCTCACTCTTGAAGATTGTGACGAGTGACGGACCATCCAGATATCTAAACAGCCTTCTTATAAGACCTACTAGTTTTGTTGCCTGATTCACCTTATTCTCGCACCCAGGTCCTTTTTCAGTCTCAATTAATACAGTTTCTCCATCCCTTTGGGACATATGATACGTCTCCTTCCTGTTGGTACGCCCCAGGTGCAGCCTCTTGCACTTCGTGACATTGAATCTTAGCAGCCATTTGCTCGACCACCATTCTTGAAGCTCACAGAGATCCTTCTGCAGTTCTTCACAGTCTGCTTTGTTTTTAATTTTCCGAAATAATTTGGCATCATCCGCAGACATTTGTATGGAGGAATGTACAGCTTCTGGATTAATGAAGCAAACAAACAACAAAGGACCCAATACACTGCCATGTGATACCCCGCTTGTCATGGGTACACATAATGATTTCGTGCCATTAACCACCACACAATGCTTGCAGTTATGCAGAATGTCATCTATCCACGCTAGGACACTTCCTCGAATCCCGTACCCTTCCAATTTAACTCTCAGCCTTTCATGAGGTACGTTGTCGAAAGTCTTGGCAAAATATAGGTATATATGGTCGATATTTCAACCTTGTACTGTACTGTACTGTATATTGTATTAATAATTACAGTACAATGAGGAGTAGATCTTTAAGGAAAGTTTTACGTATATGAAAAAATCTCCATCAAAGAACTGAAAAACTATACACAACTGGCTGGATTAATGCTGAAACCTGTCTGTTTAATACTTATAAAACCCTCAGTTTCCCTGGTCTCCTACTGCTGAATTCTGATGTACTTCAATGAACCAGGTTATGATGTACAGTAGCTAAAACTATCTGTGCAGATGGGGATCGATATGTGTGACTAGTGACAGCCCTCATACACCAAAATTTATCATCCATGGTCTCATATTGTTTCCCCACAAAGTATACACAGATAGTTGTTTTAGCTACTGTACAGTACACTACACTAGTTCTATGTCACTAGTACCTCTATTATAGATGATACTGGCAGTTATAAACAACAGTAATACAGTATACAGGTAATGTAATTTCTATAAAGATGTTCCCAATATGACAAAGTTTAGTGAACCATTATTACTATAGTTTAATGTAAGGTACAGCAACTGTTATAAAGGATAATGAAATGCATCATTAGCTGTACATCAGATCCAGGAAGAGACAGGTAGGCGAGACTCAACCTGGCTGGCACAGGAGACACAGCCCACCACACCCTCACCTCACCTTACCATCCACAGGAAAGTACAGATACAGTACCAGTACATAATAATATAAAGTAGAAGAACAGTACAGTTACATGAAATACAGGAAGAAAGAACAATGAAAGGGATAATTATTTTCATATGAGCCATAGAGTCTGGCCTGGCTGCTAGTACCTCTCAGACTGTTGCTGCCAAACTACACCTGGAAAAACAAAAAAACAAAAACGCAAAATTCCTGACAAATATCTCTATAAAAATCATGAAATATTTTGTGATTCCTGAGCTGTTGAAGTCTAAACTGTTACCACAAGAGTCACACTGTCTCCCCAGATCCTGTAACCACAGTCTGTACAGTATTACATCCAGAAACACTGCCGCCACTTGGGTAACAGAATAATAAATATATAACTGAAAGCGGAAACATATATCAACTTGCTTATTGTAGAGCCGATCACTAAAGTGCACAGTGAGAGAAAAGAGAAATAGATCATAATTAGGAACATTATAGTAAATGTCTTGCTTAACGAGGATATAGAAGAGAATGTTTCCGAGAGGATGGGAACGAGAGCAACAAATCACCAAGAAAGAAAAATTACTGCAATAACACACGGCATGATTTACCATCTAGTTGTAGAGTTTTATTGAAATATGTAACAACTTTGTCATTTGTTATTCTTGTAGCTGATTGGATTAAATATGGATTCTCAACTGCCAATATGAAATAAATAGTAAATGATCTTTTTAAATAGACAATACAGTATATATACCGTATACATAGTGTCAACATCGTTCACTTGTAAATATTACTGTATCATTATATCAAAATACGATATTTTAAAATATCATACAGAGCTGCAACAATCATGGCCACACCTACAACACACCATGGCCACACCTACAACACACCATGGCCACACCTACAACACACCATAACCACACCTACAACACACCATGGCCACACCTACAACACACCATGGCCACACCTACAACACACCATGGCCACACCTACAACACAATATACCATACAGCACAGTACATCATTTATAGAAAACTGAACACATATTTTTACAAACACTTTTGTGAAAATTAATTAACTGTAGTTTTCCAATAAAGGAGCCATTTAGTTGTTAAATAACAGTAGATAAAAGATTAAAATTTAAGTTAAAATTCTCATGGTACAGCACAGGTATTTGTAACTTTTGTTCATGTCCCAAGTGGTGGCAGTTGAGACAATGTACAGTGTTACAGAGCAGCGGATATAAGAAAACTTGTACACATGGTGCTAAAAAAAACTTTTTTGGGGGACAAACTGGTAGTTTGTTACATAAAAAAAAATATGGATAAGGAGCCACATCAACACTGTATACTGTACAGTACCAGAAACAGTATATTTTTGTCCCCCCCAAATGAAAATGGCTTACATTTTTCTGAAAAAAGGTAACTTTATGCCTCCAAAATATCCACTTACTAATATCAGGCAGAATAGGTGACACAAATAGTCAACTGAAGTGTTGGGAATGTTTCATTAATTAACTATACAATACTATTCACTTTTGTAAGGTAAAATATGATGCTGCATCACAGTAACTCTTGATAGGATTACTTTACTGTACTGCACTGGCTTATAGGTAATACCCCATATCTCAACCACAAATGAAATATTGTATGTTCTTATCATTAATGATTCTTCAACATTTATCTGTTGAGGAACCTAATAAAAGGGTCAAAGAGGGTTACACCACAACAACACTTTTCACTGCCCTCAGCACTTGCACAGGGCTGTGCACTTGCATGGGGTTGAGCACTTGATAGCAGCCCAGAAACAATGACAACAGCCTGTGCATCCCTTGATACATACACCCACAATGAAGCAGTTCATGGAAAGGTTTTGCAGCCTCAGGAAAGGTGGTCCACAGAGGTTCCCACAGTCCTTCAGAGTTGTTCACCCAACCCCAGTCGCTTGGTTCTGGTAGTTTTGATGAGAGACAGAAACAATGACCCCAGATATGTCCTCCTTGATACAGTATGCTGGCACCATTAACAGTCAGCTGGTCACTGGTACACGAACACAAGGAACCGTTCTATTAAAGCTAGATCTGTAGATGAAATGTCCTCAGGTGTGCATGAAAGAGATTTGAAGACATTCATTGTATCGTAATAAGTTTGCCATACATTCCAAGCAGTTGTCTTGCCAAGAAAGATGAGACAGTGTCACAGCTCAAGAGCTGCGGCTCTTTCATGTGCTGCAAGGAAACAGAAGTGCCTTTGTACTGTACTCCAAATGCTATTCACACCTCTTGGATGTTCAGTCAGTTGACAGCTGCTACAGCTAAAACTACTACATCTGTATTGACTGCCCTTGGCATAACTTTCTGACATCCATTACTGGCAGCGTCTAACATATGCATAATAATCCGACTGTCGGCTCTAGCTTCCTCATGCAGACAGAGCTGCAAATCTCTCCTCACATGTGCTGATTATCTGCCTCATGGCTGAGGAATTCTTGCCACTTTCCAGGAGCTGTTTGGCTGCCTTCAGTGAATCCTTCTGGTAATCATCCCAGATGATGTTCAGTCTCTGATCAACATGTTGTAGTTGCCTCTGGATATATGGTAAGAACACTTCAGCTGCTTACGTGCCAGATGTTCTAGTGGTGACTGGTATAAGCATATTCATAATTCCAGGCAATGAAACAATCCTACTTTAGCACATGGTCTTAGGTTTACTTGATGAGATATTGAAGGTGGACACGGCTGGTACTTGTGCATGAAGAAATCTATTAAACAGCCATCTTGTGTCTGGCATGTAAAGTCTTGAAAAAAGATTACAGCCACTCTTGAGGCTGGTAATTTGCACACAAGATTTAACTGTTGGCTTCTTTGATGGGCAAGGCATCAGGGGTAGTCTATTTCTTCTCCTTGATGGGGTCAGATAGAAGCACAGAGCAGTCAACAAGCCTCTCTTTAACAGAGATTTGCCAGTCTGCTCTGCTGTCCTTCTGACTGACTCATCTCTAACATCATTGTTATGGAGATTAATGAGATCAGCACTGAGCTCACAGAATGGGTTTCCATTGATCTTCACAGTTTGAGTAACAGAATGCACATCTGTGTTAAATACTGACTGGTGACTTTTTTCCTGCTCCTGATGTTCTGAACAGTCTTCTCTCCCAGGACACAAGTTCTGCAGCTCCCAACGTCCGGTGTCGATTCAAACTCTTGGATATCATAATACTTCTGGACCACCTACAAAGGGCAGCACGGTTTTATATAAGACCAACAGTTCCTCCTCTTCTTCTGACTGAGGCATTGTTTTGTGGGAATCTTAGAAAAGCTATTCTTGGTTTTACTTACGACAACAATCCCTGGTTGAATTCTCCTACTACGGTTGGGTGTGTATGATGTAGTAGTCATGTTTATTAATCATGGTAAAGCACAGGTTAGTTCTCTTCACAACAGATTAAGAGTAACTCAGTGTACTGTAAACTCTTAACTTGAACTATCCACAAGAGTCTTCAGGTTTCACAGTAACTTCCAGTCACAAAAGTGCATCAGTAAAATCCTTATACAATACAGTACAATTGGTCACTGTGCCATCTTAGTAACATTCTTTAACACAGCACAATACTGTACCAGTAATGTTCACAGTAGGTCTTTTACAACAAGCACTGCACTTTAGGTACAATATTTTCATACAATCTCTAACTTCTTCAAAAGGCACTGTACACTTGTCACTAACTGTCTTACAACAACTCTAACTACTGGGCTCTCTGGCCGTACATAACCTCAGGAACAACCAGAATCATCAAGATATCCAGAGAATTCTTAAACAAAAAGGAAGGTTTACCAGACTACGTGCCCCGTGGAACAGCCGACATAGGCACCTTATCTCAGAAATTAATTACTGTACATTATATCAATCCTAGAGCTGGCCCTGGCAAAGTTGGCACCCTAGGCAAGATTTTAGCTGGCACACCCCCCACATGCTAGGTCTGATTAATCCACTCCAACCTTTAGCAACACACACAGACTGAGCATATAATTATACAAACACTCATATCTGTACATATAAAATAAGTAAAATTATCTTAATTCAGTCCCCATAGAAGGATACTGGCCAATGCACTGAATGCTCATGAAATAAGAAACAAAACCTATTTATTGACTTGCTTAGAGAAATATTAAATAAGAAAGAAAAAATCTTAAAATTGGCGATGATTCGTACACGTAGCAATTTGCAGCAGTGGTCTCCAACGGTACAGTTACCGTTAACTGGAATGAATACTCTCTCTACAGCCTGACTCGCCTGGAAAGCTCATGACTCACACTGATAATGGTCAGTCCACTGAGGTGTTCTTGTATCATATTAGACCTTAGGTAGTTTTTGATCAATTTAAGTTAACAGAAGCTCCTCTCTGTAGCAGCCACTGTTACAGGGAGAGTGGCAGAGATCCTCAGACTTATCCACATGTTGGGGTATATTTTCATCAGTTTCTTCTCATGCAACAAAGTCACAAGTTCCATGGTTGTCATGTTACTTGATGGTAAATGTGGAAAATTTTGCAGTTCCACAGCCAATTCCCTGCCATCAATATATGACTGCTCTTCAGTGTTTCACATTGCTGTATCAGGTCCTCTTTGGACATGTTGATGAAGTTGTGTACCATCCTAAACTTGGCATTCACCTCTCCCAAGGTCTGGAACCTTTCATCAAGGGAACAAATGGCTGCATCCACTACTACATTAAAAAAGGTCATGTCCATTTTCTTGAGTGCATCACTGTTAGGTTCAGCTACAGACTAGTAACTAAAGTATCTTAATTTTAGTTCTGTCTCCACATTCATCTCCTTAGCAGTAGTCTATGCACCATCTCTCTGCATCTGGTAAGGGAATCTCTTCAGCAGGTCCACAGCCACATCTAGTTGCATGGGGGTTGATTGCATTAGCTTGCTCTCATGCTGAATATTGTTGAGGATGTCATACCACACTACCGAGTAAATAGAAAAACGGTAGGATCCAGCCTCCTCCGCTTCAACCTTATTGACAGGATCTGAAGTAGTTTCCCCTCACCTCCAAAAGTTCTTGTCTGACTTGCACAGCCTTTGTATCTCACTGCCTCTATGCCTTTTATCATGCTTTCCCACCTGGTTTCTGACCATGATTTCAGGGATAGCCCATCTTTGGGTGGAGCTTGAAAACAGTGTGAAGAGTTTCATTAAATATCCAAAGAAGCCAATGGTATATGGAGAGCTTTTAGCAGTATCAGCGACCAGTAGATGTAAAATATTTGCCCAACATGGAACAAATAAGGCCCTGCTGAAGCAGCCTGGCTTGAACACCTTTACTCTTGCCCCTCATTGTCATATGACTGCCCTCTGCAATCACCAAAGGGGATATTAACTCCTATAGCCTTTTAAGAATGAGGGATGACAAACTTGCCCCAGTTGACTCCTCTGTCACAAGGTACCCCATGAAATATTCCTTTATTTGTGGTGTGTCTTCCAGTGAACAGTATGACAGAGAGCTGTTCCTTGTGACTCAGATCAGGTGTACAATGATGGAGAAATACTTTGATTCTTTTATTTCTTCCACCATTTTTTCTAATATCTTTCCACTGATGCCATTTATTAGACTCATTTTGAATTATTTTGCCAAGATAATGAATCTAATTGCCTGCTCCACTTTCCACCTTACCTAACATGCTGCTTCATAACTAAATCAAATTTGGCCAAAAGCTCCACTTCTTTGAGAAAATTGTCATTGTGTGGTTTGTTACGTGTGTCTATGGACCCCCTCCCTTAAAGCCATATTTCCCTCAGTTAAAGACTGAATTATTGCCACCAATCTAGTAAGGACTTGGTGCCACATGTTCCTCTCAACCTCAGCAAGTGCCGTGTCTTGTTGATCTATTGTTTTCCCTTTGCAAGGTGAACCTCCAGTTCCTTCCATGTTGCCTTATGTGTACTGTGTTCCAAGTTATATTCATGTATCTTGAGCAAGTGGCTGGCATTTTACTAATTCCTGAATCCTTCTTTACTCAATGTGAATTCCTGCTGAGAAAACACTTTACAAGAGAAGCAGTAAAGACTCATCTTTCTATGAATACATTAGTCAGTTTCTTTTGATTTTTTCTCCATTGACTAAGACTCTGTTAAAAATACTCGTGATAAAATCTACTCCCATCTTTTTGTTTTGGAAAAGTGAAACTTGACTTAATCTGATGTGGTCCCCTTTGAACAAGCTCTGTTGTTGCCTTATTAGACAGGAGAGATGGCCACTCCACAGGGTCTACAGGTGCAGCCTTGCTGTACTCATCTGATGTATCATCAGACTTTGGAAGGGACAAGAGAGCTTGGCACTGTGTCACTGGGTGTCGTTTGGTGCCCCCCATGGATCGATGGCGCCCTTAGCAACTTGCCTATACAGCAAGTACCTAGGGCCAGCCCTGATCATTCCTTTCATAATAAACTAAAATTAGGTAACTCTTCACAAAAATGATAAACAATAAATAATAAAAGAAACACTAGAAATAATATGGAATAAATAAAACATTGGCTTATTACTTAATTATTCTTCATAATAAAATTAGCCACAACAGATGAGAAAACCTAAGTAAATATAATGGTCAATTAAACAAAAATCCTTAATTTGTTAAAATAGAAACACAATGTGCACAATTCAGCCCCAAATATGTGAATACCTGCTGGACTATACATCCTTAACTGCTGGGGAAACAAAGTAACCACTGTACAGTACAGTAAACCCTGGGAGATCTGGGCTAAAGGGGGGACCACCTGTCTGTAAAAGGTGATTGTCCCAATCCTCCGGTTAATGTACTAAATGTATAAAAACAATAAATAATGATATAAAAAAAAAAAATACAGTACATATTAACCACTGGGGTTAGTTACACACATTTTTTCCTGTGAAAAAGACATAAACTTCATCAACATATTTACTGTACAGTCAGTTCTGCTATAACGCGATAGTTGTGTTCTTGTAAAACGTCGTGTTATAGAAATTCGCGTAATAGAAATAACAGGGCTTATGGAGAAAAGAGGGTTAGGTGCAGATTACTACTCGAAATCGAAAAAAATTTAGTAGTTAGCCAAACACAAAGGATAGCACAGTCTAAATAAATGTTACATTCATATCTAATAATGAAATCATACAGTAAATGTAACACTTTACCTTGAAAAAATATGAATATAACTTGATGGGGGAGAAGGGTGATTTTGAGGTAGATAACATCGAGCTTCTCTTCAAGGGTTATAGCCTTTCTTTTACGATCATCACCGGGAATGCGATCACCAGAACGCTTCTTGGAGATATTCTTCTTTACCATATTCACAGTTAATACCACAAAATTGGAGAAATAGTAAGCAAAAATCGCGTTACAGCAAACAAGCGTTCGCGTTATACAAATATCGTTCCTCTATTCATAAATCGCGTTAGAGCCAATTCGCGTTGTCAAAACACGAGTGATAGCAGAACTCACTGTATTCACTTTGTACTCAAATGTACTACACTAAAGGACTAAATGTTTACCTCTTGTACAACTATGTGATGTTTATACTCAAATTATTCACGGTCTTACAATGATTCCATCAATACAAGTTATAGTCTGTTAAGTTTAATCTGTCACATTTTATAAGATAAAAACTTTAAGCCTCACACCACCTTCACCCTGGCTGGGGGTGATTCTTAGGGAGGCTTCTTTGACCAGAGCCACAAATTTTTTGTTCAATCTTCCAAAATCTAGATTCACCGGGTCCAGATCTTCAAGGGTTGACTGTACTAGTAAACTCACTAGATGATAGAGCGCAGTGTTGTGGCCAAGACCAACAATGAGACCATTCCCAACTTCAGTCTGTATGGATCACCTGAAGATTAGCTCCCTTCCTCCTCCAAGATAGTTTCAGACTGGTTAAGTTTGGGACTGGTTAAACTGGGGGTTGTAAAGTAACCAAATAAATTTACTTGAGTATTGTACTGTACTCATGTGACATTTTGAGGTACATATTTAGTTTTAAAAACGTACTAAAATTTTTGGTACTGTACTGTACGTTTACTTAAGTGTGGCTTTCTTTACCACAATAATTGAAAACCAAAATCATTACTCATTACATGACCCAAACAAAAAGTTTTAATGTTTGTGGCAAACTAATAATATATTTAAATTAATTATTAACCATAGTCCAAGAGTTGTGTGGGTGGAGCTGTGAGGGGTACAGTGTGGGAGACACCACGCGGTCACATACCTAGAGGTGACGTAAGGTCAGGTCAGGCGGCCATGACGGAGGACTTTCTCTTGATCTTCTTGTGTCCATTAGCACCTTGACCACCCGGCCTCCCCTCCTCCCCTCTCTTCTCCCCCAGGGACTTGGTCTTCCTGTTAGATGTCAGTTGCTCTTTACATATACCTACACCCCCCCCCCCCCCAACACCTGCCAGATATTAAATGGTGAGAAAAATTTAGCCAATCATCAATTAGAATCCAAGAGTGACGTGACGTGACCACAACCACAGTTAGAGGGACGGTTCACAGGGAGTCTTAGTCAGACTCGGTCACTGTGGAGGCAACAATCATCCACAAACTCAGCTGAAGGAGCTTGATAGCTACTTGCCATGCCCAGGGGATGGAATGGAGCTACTGAGGTCTTTCCCAACATTATGTGACTTATCTCTCAAGCTTAACACCCCACTACCTGCAGCTGCTGAGTCATGCTGGCCTTATTATTTATTATTTAATTAATTTATTACACCCCAGGGGGCAACAAGCCAAGTCACAAGACCATGTGGTCAGACACTAATACATTGATACTTGTGTCTCGCAGGACACACTGTGACTTGTGATATGGAGACAATATTGATATGATTTAAGGACTGTGAGATTGTGAGATGGAGTATCAACATACAATATGTTTTCCCACGTGTGGAGGCGGGGGTTTGTCTGTGGCAGCACCGGGTTGCCAGTCACTGTCTGACGCTGCAGGAATAAAGTCTGCAAAGAACCTGGTCTATTATTCAAACCTCTCACATGGCGCAGTGAGTAGGATGCCATGGCCCGACACGCCTTAACAGCCCTGACGAGGACGCCAACATGGCCCCTACACGTCCACAATTATCGACGCCCTCAAGGGGACGCCAGGGCATCTATACACAGGCGGGGAACACCACGGGCGCTCAACAGCAGACCATGAGTGGCTCAGATGGCGTCTCTGGCTACTGGCGGCCACGGTTATGCCCCTACGCCGGCCATGAAGCCCTCAGCAGCGGTCGCTCCAGAGAAGTGTGAGGCAGAAATGCCAGCAGCGGTGTTTAGGACATGGAGGCGGTCCATGGAGTCACGGGTGCTGTTGAACGGGTGGTCACAACTGGTGGCCACACTCCACATTTGCCTGAACTGCGTCCCTGCACTCCAAAGAGTGACTGACTCGAGATATCCCAGAGGTCAGTGGGAGCAGCTCTCGCCCAAGGAAGCTCTGGACGCCATCAGTGGAATGGTTCTTCAATCGTCAAACCAAGCTGTGAAATGGAAAGAGTTTTTCAACAGCGAACAAGGTGAAGAGGAGCCCATGAAAAGGTACCTTCAACGATGCTTCGCAGAGGCAGTGGAGTGTGAATTTAATTGTTCCATCTGTGATAACGACCTCTCTGAGTACATGCTAGTACGTAAAGTTATGGTGGGCCTGAGTAACCCAGTGTTGAAAAGGGAAACTTTCCAGGGGTACTCGAGTTACAATGATGTTGAAGTGCTAAGAAACAAGTCTATGTTATTTGAGGCAGCAGTGAGAGATGCTGGTGTATTGTGTCGTACGTCTGGCCAGGCAGTGGCGGGAACAGCCGCGGAGGCAGCGGCGGTTGGTGATGACGTCACCGGTGAGTCTGATGTAGCTGCCGCCCGACCTGGACACCCCAGTCGAGCGCACTGCGGGAACCGCGGCGTGACACATGCCTCGGGAAAAGGCAACTGCCCTGCAAGTGGAGCCACATGTCGCAATTGCTCTAAGGTTGGTCACTTCAAAAGGTGTTGTAGGAGTAAGACAGTCCTAAGTGCTTCTGTGGATGTGTCAGGTGCTGTCACAGTGGCAACAGCCCAGCTATCCCGCCACCCCAGGTTACAAGTGTTCATGTCCCAGGCCAGGGGCAATTCCCCCACCACCCCTGTGCTGGCTGTGGCTGACATGGGTGCTATGGTGTGTGTGGCAGGGCCATCCCTGCTCCAGGACATCGGTTTGTGTCCGGGGCAACTTCGGGCCCGTAATGGCCTGAGGGACGTGGCGAACAAACAGCTCAAGTGTCTGGGGTCCGCCCCCTGCCGCCTCAGTGTGGGCGAAGGGTCCACCGTCCAGGAGGTCTACTTCATGCAGACAGCCAAGGCCCTCTACCTGTCATTGGAGGCCTGCAAGTGCCTCAACTTGGTGCCTGCCGTGGGCAATGGAGGAGGCAGCACACTGCCGACAACCTACCTCCAAACCCTGGACCTGGGAGCAGTCGTGTCCCTCCGAGGCCAGTTGAGATACCCTTGCCTCCTTTGGAGGAGAATGTGGCCAAGTTGGCGGCATGGCTGCTCACGCACTTTTCATCTACCGCATTCAACACCAGCAGGTCCCCACTCCCAGTCATGACTGGTCCCCCTCACCGTATCCACCTGACGCCTGGCACGACCCCCTACGCCTGTCACACACCTGCTCCCGTTCCGAAACACTGGGAAGCGGAGGTGAAGGACCAGTTGGAGGAGGACGTCAGGAGAGGTGTCAGCCAGCCAGTGCCTGCTGGTGAGGCTACGGAGTGGTGCGTCAGTAACTCTCATTGTCCATGTGAGAGGTTTAAATAATAGACCAGGTTCTTTGCAGACTTTACTCTTGCAGAGTCAGACAGTGACTGGCAACCCGGCGCTGCCACAGACAAACTCCCGCCTCCACACATGGGAAAACATATCGTACGATGATACTCCATCTCACAATCTCACATCTCCTCCCAAGTTAAAAGGAAATGACAATGCACATTTGAACTAACAAAAGGAAAACAATGCAGTCATAAAAAACAATAATGCAAGAAAAACAAACAGAAAAAAACTCTTAACTAATTTTACACCACATAGTCAGCCAACCAACCCGGGTGCCTGCGGCCTCTCCCGGGCCTGGCCACGCCCGACTGGGAAGGGGCCGGGGGTGTGAGCGAGGGTGCGAGTACGGAGGGCACCGCAGAAGGGGAGCCAGGAGGCATAGCGTGATGCACCACTATGCCCATCCTGTCCTCGAGCTTGGTAGCTGCATCCTGCACACGCATCTGCGCACCCACAGCTAGGGGAGCCAGCTGGCGGAACACCTCCCCCTGCGACAGAAGGATCCTGTCCTGGGCCTCAGCCAAGCGCACCTCCCTCATATGAAGTGCCCGCCACCAGTGCTGGTCCACCATATAGTGCTGTCTGGCCACGGGGGTGTCGTGGCAAGTTGGGTGGCCGACTTGTTCACCCCCCGCAGAGGTGTGTTCAGGTACTGGAGGAGGGCCTGGGATGTCCTATTGCAGTTCAGGCTGTCCCCGGGCCCAGTGTTATCCCTGAGGAGCTGCTTGGCGGCCTTGACCCCAGCCTCTGCCCTGCCATTGGACTGGGGGAAGCGGGCCAACGAGAGGCGCACCTCGACCCCCCATGACTTGAGGAAATCCGTCATCTCAAGGCTGGCAAGGTTGGTACCTCCATCCGTGGAGATCTGCTCAGGTGCCCCCCACCTCGTGAAGTAACCCCGCAGACTGGCGATGATCCTGCCAGCAGGTGGCCTCGTTGGGGGAAGTGGGCGATCTCCAGCCAACCTGTCAGTCGGTCAGCATATGGTAGGTACGTGTGGCCCTGCAGGTGGAATGAGTCGGCCACCACCCGTTGAAAGGGATAGTCTGGCGCTGGGGTCAAGACCAACGACTCCGGAGGCTGGGAAGGGGCGTGGGTCTCGCAAGCAGCACACCGGGACCGATGATACTGCAGGTCACCCTCCATGCCAGGCCAATAGACAGACTGCCAGGCCCACCCGAGCGTGGGGTCGAGGCCCTGGTGCCCCACATGCAAGTTAACGGCTACCCGGTGGCGGAGAGAGTCGGAGATGACAAGGCGCACGCAGCCCTGGTCAAAGGTGTAGGTGACCAAACCCCTGACCACAGCCAACCTGTCCCTCACCGAGAAGTACGGGCATAGACAGGCCACCTCCTGTGACTTGTGGGGGTGCCAGTCGCCCGCCAGCACCCTCGACACTAGAATCTGGTATACTGGGTCGATCGCAGCCGCTTTGCACACTGTGTCTTCGTCCATAGTGATGCACCCATCCTGATCCAGTGCTGCGATTGTGACTGCACACACTACAGCGCACAGGTCCTCCTCTTGGTCCATGGCCTCTGTGTCGGGCGCTGCCCTGAGGGAGGGGAAGCGAGATAGGGCGTCAGCTGCACAGTTCCACTTCCCTGGCAAGTACTTGACCATGAACCGGAACTGCAGGGTCTTCTCCTTGAGTCCGAACAGGCGCGGATCCGCCACACCTGCTAGGGCTCTGTCCTCTAGCAAGCCAACTAAGGGGCAGTGGTCCATCACCAAAATGAGGTTGGGACAGCCAAGGAGGAACAGCCTGGCCTTGTGCAGGCACCACACCACAGCCAGGGCCTCCCCTTCTACTGCAGCGTAGCCGGCCTCGGCCGTGCTCAGATGTCGGCTACCACACAGAGCCAACTGCCACCCTCCCCTGCAGCAGAAGGGCGTCTCTGGAGAGGCACAGGCACAGTATTGTTGCAGGACGACCAAGCGGATGTCCTCCCTGCTCCAATCATTGACAGCTGCCGTAGGCCTGGATTTGTCGTAGTACATCAAGCCGTCCCTGGCCAACTGACAGATGGTGTCCCGGGCCTGGCAAAACTTGAGCCACAGCTGGTCATCCCAATACACCCGCTTGCCCACTGGCTTCTTGAGGAGCTCACAGAAGGGCTCCATCACAGGTGCAGTGGCAAGGAAGGGAGCCAACTGGTTAACCAAGCCATGCCAGGACCTGATGTCAGTGATTGATGGCTGATCAGGCATGGGGAAGTCCTTGATGGCTGACACGTTGGGCTGGTAGAGGTCCCACCCCAGGAGGAAACCCACAAACTCGGCTTCTCTCCTGCAGAACAGCAACTTTTCTGGTCTCAGTGTGATACCTGTGTGAGCGCAGGTCTCCAGAAAATCACAGGTGTGCCAGAACTCTTCCTTCACACTGGAGTCATAGAGGAGAGTGTCATCCACGCACTTGTACTTGCGGGGCACATCCTGAATAGCGTCGTCAAACCTCTTGGTGTAGGCATCTGATGCTGAACAATGTCCCATGGGCGTCCTGCAGTATCGAAAATGGCCCCACGGCGTGATGAATGTGGTCAGGCGTCTACTCTTCTCCTCCAACTCCACCTGATGAAATCCCCAGAAGGCGTCGGCGACGGTTTTTGAACGAGTGCTCTGGCACCCCGGACACCACGTCCAGTGGTGCAGGTGTGTGGTGCGTCTCCCTCAGACAGCTTGCATTGAGGCATTGGAAGTCTACAGTGCGCCGGGCTGACCGTTTTTCATGAATTAAATCTAAATTATTATGAATAAATAGGTGGTGACATATAGTGGTTAGTGACTCTCCCTGTAGTAGGAGGTCCCTGACAGTGGGACAGTCAAGGCAATACGGTAGTGTTGAAGGGTGTTAGTGTTGGGACAGTTACACAGTTTACAGGAAGAGAAGTGTAGGTCATCCCCTGCCTCAGATACTTGCCAGATAGGTCTGTATCCTAACCTAATGCCAGCAGAGACAACAGTGTATCTGTGGACCATAAGACCACGTTGACGATACTTGTGTGGATAAGGAAGAAAGTGATCATAGTGTTGGACGGTTATATTCTCAGCCTGTTGACCATCCCTGTAGGGAGAAGAGCGGGTGGATGTATTCTCTTTCGGTAGGTCACGCTGGACTTATATTTAGGCCTAAAAAATCTTGATTGGACAGCCATAATTATGAGAATCAGTTATTGATTAATATCAATAGAAAGATTTGGAAATAAACATAAGTAATAATGTGTCTTATATTTATCTTTAGTTAATTATTTTTTATAATTTACAGTAGATTTATTTTAATATTTGAGACAATTAATAATTTTGTTGCTACTTTTTACTTTCAGTACTTGAGTACTTTATGAATGAGATACTTTTGTACTTCTACTTGAGAAACATTTTGTCAATGTAACAATACTTTTACTTAAGTAACAAAGTCCAGTACTTTTACAACTCTGGTTAAACTGGAGGATTAAAGTGAGGGTTAAACATCAGACTGGTTAAGATGGAGGATTAAACTTGTGGTGATCCATGGAGGCTGAAACTGGGAACGGTGTTTATGATAGGTTAGTGGTGTAGGAGGAGAACCATCGACTTGTATAAACTAAAAAAGGAAGATTAAAAGTTTTCTCCTCAGGTAAGGTGAAGCACTACAGTATCTCCAACAGCACACTATAGGTATAATAATTAACTCTGGACAACTTCACATGCATGGGCCACACTTCCATTAAGAGTAATTAAGGTTTTATCTGTGACTTAGAAAGGTTTTGTGGAGTAACACTTTGGATTTGACAGATACACTTTAGTATGATACTAATTAAATAATAATAATAACAGAGTTCCACGGTGTAAATGAAGATATTCTAAGCCGTCGTTGCACCGTCAGCAGCGGCCGGGATACAGAGGCCCAAGTCAGCAATACGTCGGGTCTCGCAGCGTCGGTGTACCTGACTCCGCTGGTGTCTGACGAGAGCTAAGCGTTTGAAGTTTGTATTCCCCGACACAAATCTCGACTTCTTGTCCTCTTCCGTGCCGTACTTAATACAGGTCGTGCACGTCATAACTTTCAGCTTGGTGTCGTAGTAAACCCATTCAAATTCAAATTTCCAGTTTTGGACAAAATTTCTTGAACGTCTGGTGGCGTCGTATTTTCTGTAACGCTCGCGCTGCTGTTCATTGTTGTAGTGTATCCACCTCTCTTGCAACTGGAACTCAAGGTCGTCCTGTGAGTGAAGAAATTATCCAGTCAAAGGCTGCATTTAACATTCACACGATGTCTGCTCGTGTATTACTGCACAAGTGAACACATCTGTCCTAAACTCTTATCCACAATACTACATACATGATTGTTTACCTTTATTACTCTCCACATGTCATAACACAACACAAGCAGGTAATGCTACAATTTCCTCTCCAGAAAATTAAGAATTTTATTCAACCTCAAGCAGCACCAAGAAGGCTGTTATAAAGTTCTCCTGAGAGATGAAGAATTTTACACAGAGCCCCCCACCAGCTTGGCCTGGGGACTCAAGTCATGTCTCCTGGGCTTGGACTCCACACCACTACAGTAACAAGTGAAACACAGAACTCCTCTTGTTATCACACAGTACTGTACTGTACAGTGTATATTTCCTGCCATAACCTTTATTCACAGATCAAAGTGTCAATACCCATACAGAAAATGACAGTCTGGTACAGTACAGTACTTGGTTATACTTTTATGATATTTTTTTACTGTATTTCATCAATCAATCAAGCTAATTACTTAATATGTACAGTGCAGTACAGTACAGTACAGTACAGTACTTCAAAACAATGATGATGAATATTAAGTGGTTTTAAGGTGTTAATATTGTTAACCCCTTGAGTATGATGACAACCCTTGGTCATTATAGCAGAGGTTAATGCTAAAGATATTGATAATGACACAGTTCACCAGATCACAGACCTTGGTGATCATGGTAATGCTTGTACAGTAAGCTAATTACACGTACCATAGTCAACTTATGTCACCAACAATGTTGATAACAACTGATGTTGGTCTTAGTGATGTTAATGACCGCTGACACTAATGATCATTGTGCATTACTTATTTCTATGAGTGGGATGATGATGGTGGTGGTGGTGAGGATGAAACTGTTGTGGATAATGATAACAGGAGATGGTATTCTGTTTGTGGAGCTCATAATGGTGAAATAACAGTATTTTATGGCATATGAGACGCACTGGCATACAGTATAGGATGCACGGGCATACAGTAAAAGATGCACCCTCCCATTTCAGCAAGGAATATTCAGGAAAAACTTATTTGTGTATCTAATAATTCAATATTTTCTGTTCTTAATGTGGAACATGATACAGTAAATTAAATAAATGTTCACTGATAATTGTTGTAGATAAACCCAATAGCAAAACATCAAGCGGTAGATAAACCCAATAGCAAAACATCAAGTGGTAGATAAACCCAATAGCAAAACATCAAGTGGTAGATAAACCCAATAGCAAAACATCAAGTGGTAGATAAACCCAATAGCAAAACATCAAGTGGTAGATAAACCCAATAGCAAAACATCAAGTGGTAGATAAACCCAATAGCACAACATCAAGTGGTAGATAAACCCAATAGCAAAACATCAAGTGGTAGATAAACCCAATAGCAAAACATCAAGTGGTAGATAAACCCAATAGCAAAACATCAAGTGGTAGATAAACCCAATAGCAAAACATCAAGTGGTAGATAAACCCAATAGCAAAACATCAAGTGGTAGATAAACCCAATAGCACAACATCAAGTGGTAGATAAACCCAATAGCAAAACATCAAGTGGTACATTAACCCAATAGCAAAACATCAAGTGGTACATTAACCCAATAGCAAAACATCAAGTGGTACATTAACCCAATAGCAAAACATCAAGTGGTACATTAACCCAATAGCAAAACATCAAGTGGTACATTAACCCAATACCAAAACATCAAGTTTGTGTAGCAGGAGAAAATGAAGAACTTAACAAATATGGAAAATAAAACCTCGGATCTTTGTACAAGTGAACATAACATACAGTCAGGACAGCTGGATACAGCGATAATATTCTGCAAGTATGACAAAACAGAAACTGTTTAACTATAGCACAAGAAAATACTTTATAAGAAGCAAACCATTGAACATAAACCTGGAGATGAACAAAGCTGAACAACTCAGTTACAATAACAATTTCTTACATCATTAATGTAATGTAATGTACTGTACTGTACTGAAATATACAGTGGTGAACTGAACTGTACTGTACTGTACTGTACTGAACTGTACTGTACTGTACTGAAATATACGGTGCTGAACTGAACTGTACTGTACTGTACTGTACTGAACTGTACTGTACTGTACTGAAATATACGGTGCTGAACTGTACTGAACGGTACTGTACTGAACTGTACTGTACTGTACTGTACTGAAATATACGGTGCTGAACTGAACTGTACTGAACTGAACTGTACTGTACTGTACTGAACTGAACTGTACTGTACTGTACTGTACTGTACTGAAATATACGGTGGTGAACTGAACTGTACTGTACTGAACTGTACTGTACTGTACTGAACTGTACTGAACTGTACTGAACTGTACTGTACTGTACTGAACTGTACTGTACTGAACTGAACTGTACTGTACTGAACTGTACTGTACTGAACTGTACTGTACTGTACTGAACTGTACTGTACTGTACTGAACTGTACTGTACTGAACTGTACTGTACTGTACTGTACAGAAATATACGGTGGTGAACTGAACTGTACTGAACTGTACTGTACTGTACTGAACTGTACTGTACTGAACTGTACTGTACTGTACTGTACTGAACTGTATTGTACTGAACTGTACTGTACTGTACGGAAATATACGGTGCTGAACTGTACTGTACTGAACTGTACTGTACTGTACTGTACTGTACTGTACTGAACTGTACTGTACTGTACTGTACTGAACTGAACTGTACTGTACTGTACTGTACTGAACTGTACTGTACTGGACTGAAATATACGGTGCTGAACTGAACTGTACTGTACTGTACTGAACTGTACTGTACTGTACTGTACTGTACTGAAATATATGGTGCTGAACTGAACTGTACTGTACTGAACTGTACTGTACTGAACTGTACTGTACTGTACTGAATTGTACTGTACTGTACTGAACTGTACTGTACTGAACTGTACTGTACTGAAATATACGGTGCTGAGCTGTACTGAACTGAACTGTACTGTACTGTACTGTACTGTACTGTACTGAACTGTACTGTACATAAGAACATAAGAACATAAGAATGGAGGAAACTGCAGCGGGCCTATTGGCCCATACTGGGCAGTCCCGTTTACACCCAACCCCTATTGCTCATATGAGCATCCAACCTATGTTTGAAGCAATTCAGCGTATTCGAGTTAATGATGATATTTGGTAACTTGTTCCATTCATCCACTACTCTGTTTCCAAACCAGTGTTTACCTATTTCACGCCTAAATCTAAATTTGTCCAATTTAAAACCATTGTTATGAGTTCGTTCCTGGTTGGATAATTTGAGTACCTTTGTAATGTCCCCTTTGTTTAGCCCTGCCTTCCATTTATACACCTCTATCAGGTCGCCCCTCGCTCTACGTCTCTCAAGGGAGTGCAAATTAAGATGCTTTAACCTGTCTCTATACTCAAGGTTCCTGATACCCGGGATTAGTCTTGTCATTCTCCTCTGAATTCTTTCCAAGGACTCTATATCCATTCTGTAATACGGTGACCAGAACTGGACTGCGTAATCCAGGTGTGGTCTCACAAGAGCAAGATACAGTTTTAGGATGACCTCGCTAGTCTTGTAACTAACACTCCTTTGTATGAACCCAAGTACTTTATTAGCCTTGTTTCGAGCAAAAACACATTGTTTACTTGGCTTAAGGTTCCTACTTATCATTACTCCTAAATCTCTCTCGCAGTCGGATTTCTCTATGGCATCGTTGTTCATCTGGTATCTGGTTTCCCTGTTTACATTTCCTATACTGAGTACTTTACATTTGTCAATGTTGAATTTCATCTGCCATTTTTCAGACCATTCGAAAAATTTGTTTAGATCCTCCTGTAGTTTTGCCGAGTCCTCGTCAGATTTGATAACACGTCCTATTTTAGTATCATCAGCAAATTTACTTATGTTGCTGTCTATGCCGATATCTATGTCGTTTATGTATATAATAAACAATAATGGTCCAAGTACTGAGCCTTGGGGAACTCCACTTGTGACGTTGCTCCAATGGGACTTAGTGCCGTTAATGCTCACTCGCTGTTTCCTGTCCTGTAACCACGCCCTAATCCATTTAAGGATGTCACCTTTGATGCCATGAGCTTCTACCTTTCTAATTAGTCTTTCGTGGGGTACTCTGTCGAAGGCTTTGCTAAAGTCGAGATATACCACATCATAATTGTGCCCCTCGTCCACTGATTCGAAAACTGATGAAAAGAATGTTAATAGATTAGTTAGGCAAGAACGTCCGCTTGTGAAGCCATGCTGGGAATCATTGATCAATCTGTGCTTCTCCAGGTGATTTCGAATAGAGTTTGAAATGATTGCTTCCAGTAATTTGCCTACTATTGATGTTAGACTGATTGGGCGGTAGTTAGAGGATAGTGATCTATCCCCCTTCTTGAAGATCGGTATTACATTCGCTATCCTCCAGGATTCTGGTACTACACCTGTTTTTAAGGACATGTTAAACAACTTTGCTAAGGGCATACTAAGCTCTTCCTTACATTCCTTTAATACTCTGGCAAATATCTCATCGGGACCTGGTGACTTATTAGGCTTTAGTTTGTCTATTTGCTTACTAACATCGTTACTAGTCACTACTATCTCACTTAATTTGTTTTCTTCACTATCTCTGAATAGAGTCGGTGCCTCGGGTATCATGTTTAAATTTTCGCTGTACTGAACTGTACTGAAATATACGGTGCTGAACTGAACTGTACTGTACTGTACTGAACTGTACTGTACTGAAATATACGGTACTGAACTGTACTGTACTGTACTGTACTGTACTGTACTGAATTGTACTGTAATGTACTGAACTGTACTGTACTGAATAGTACTGTACTGTAATGTACTGAAATATATGGTGCTGAACTGAACTGTACTGTACTGTACTGAACTGTACTGTACTATACTGTACTGAAATATACGGTGCTGAACTGAACTGAACTGTACTGTACTGAACTGTACTGTACTGTACTGAACTGTACTGTACTGAACTGTACTGTACTGTACTGTACTGAAATATACGGTGCTGAACTGAACTGTACTGTACTGAACTGTACTGTACTGTACTGTACTGTACTGAACTGTACTGTACTGTACTGTACTGTACTGTGCTGAACTATACTGTACTGTATTGAACTGTACTGTACTGGGCTGAACTGTACCGAACTGAACTGAACTGAACTGTACTGTACTGTACTGTACTGAACTATACTGTACTGTATTGAACTGTACTGTACTGGGCTGAACTGTACCGAACTGAACTAAACTAAACTAAACTGAACTGAACTGTACTGAACTGTACTGAACTGTACTGTACTGCACTGAAATGTATGGTGCTGAACTGAACTGTACTGTACTAAACTGAACTGTACTGTACTGTGCTGAACTGTACTGTACTGTGCTGAACTATACTGTACTGTATTGAACTGTACTGTACTGTGCTGAACTATACAGTACTGTATTGAATGGTACTGTACTGTGCTGAACTATACTGTACTATATTGAACTGTACTGTACTGTGCTGAACTGTACTGAACTGTACTGTACTGTACTGAACTGTACTGTACCATACTGTACTGATCTGTACTGTACTGAAATGTACAGTGCTGAACTGTATAGTACTGCACTGTACTGTACTGTACTGTACTGAACTGTACTGGACTGAACTGGACTGAACTGTACTGTGCTGAACTGTACTGTACTGAACTGTACTGTACTGTACTGAGCTGTACTGAACTGTGCTGTACTGTGCTGTACTGTACTGAACTGTGCTGTACTGTGTCTGTACTGTACTGAACTGTGCTGTACTGTACTGTGCTGTACTGTGCTGTGCTGCACTGTACTGTACTGTGCTGTACTGTGCTGTGCTGTACTGTACTGTGCTGTACTGTGCTGTACTGTACTGTGCTGAACTATACTGTACTATATTGAACTGTACTGTACTGTGCTGAACTGTACTGAACTGAACTGTACTGTACTGTACTGTACTGTACTGAACTGAACTGTACTGTACTGCATTGTACTGATCTGTACTGTACTGAAATGTACAGTGCTGAACTGTATAGTACTGTACTGTACTGAACTGAACTGTACTGTACTGTACTGTACTGGACTGAACTGGACTGAACTGTACTGAACTGTACTGTGCTGAACTGTACTGAACTGTACTGTACTGAACTGTGCTAAACTGAACTGTACTGTGCTGAACTGTACAGTACTGTGCTGCGTTGAACTGTATTGTGCTGAACTGTACAATACTGTACTGTCTACTGTACTGTACCAAACTGTATTGTCCTGTACTGTCCAGTACTGTACTGTACTGTACTGTACGGTACTGAACTGTATTGTCCTGTACTGTCCAGTACTGTACTGTACTGAACTGTGCTGAACTGTATAGTACTGTACTGTACTGTGCTGAACTGTATAGTACTGTACTGTACTGTGCTGTGCTGAACTGTATAGTACTGTACCATACTGAACTGTACTGTACTGTACTGTACTGTACTGTCCTCTACTTTACTGAACTATACTGTACTGTCCTGTACTGTACTGTGCTGTACTGTACTGAACTGTACTGTACTGTACTGAACTGTACTGCACTGTGCTGAACTGTACTGTACTGTACTGTCCTGTACTGTACTGTGTTGACCTGTACTGTACTGTACTGTACTGTTCTGTACTGCACTGTGCTGAATGTACTGTACTGTACTAAACTGTACTGCACTGTGCTGAACTGTACTGTACTGTGCTGTACTGTACTGTGCTGAGCTGTACTGTACTGTGCTGAACTGTACTGAGCTGAACTGCACAGTACTGCACTGTGCTGAACTGTACTGTACTGTGCTGTGCTGAACTGTACTGTGCTGTGCTGAACTGTACTGTGCTGAACTGTACAGTACTGTACTGTACTGTCTACTGTACTGTACTGAACTGTATTGTCCTGTACTGTACTGTGCTGTACTGTATGGTACTGAACTGTAATGTCCTGTACTGTCCAGTACTGTACTGTACTGTACTGAACTGTATTGTCCTGTACTGTACTGTGGTGTACTGTACTGAACTGTGCTGTATTGTACTGAACTGTGCTGTACTGCACTGTACTGTGCTGAACTGTGCTGTACTGTGCTGTACTGTACTGAACTTTGCTGTACTGTACTGTGCTGTGCTGTACTGTACTGAACTGTGCTGTACTGTGCTGTACTGTGCTGTGCTGTACTGTGCTGTACTGTACTGTACTGTGCTGTGCTGTACTGTACTGTGCTGTACTGTACTGTACTGTACTGTACTTTATAATATAATTTATAAAGGTGAGATATTTTTCCCTAAACAAATTTTCATAATGAACACAATAATGAGAGTGTTACTGGTGCTCAACACAATAATGAGTGTTACTGGTGCTCAACACAATAATGAGAGTGTTATTGGTGCTCAACACAATATGAGAGTGTTACTGGTGCTCAACACAATAATGAGAGTGTTACTGGTGCTCAACGCAATAATGAGAGTGTTACTGGTGCTCAACGCATTAATGAGAGTGTTACTGGTGCTCAACACAATAATGAGTGTTACTGGTGCTCAACACATTAATGAGAGTGTTACTGGTGCTCAACACATTAATGAGTGTTACTGGTGCTCAACACAATAATGAGAGTGTTACTGGTGCTTAACACAATAATGAGTGTGTTACTGGTGCTCAACACATTAATGAGAGTGTTACTGGTGCTCAACACAATAATGAGAGTGTTACTGGTGCTCAACACAATAATGAGAGTGTTACTGGTGCTCAACACAATAATGAGAGTGTTACTGGTGCTCAACACAATAATGAGAGTGTTACTGGTGCTCAACACAATAATGAGAGTGTTACTGGTGCTCAACACATTAATGAGAGTGTTACTGGTGCTCAACACAATAATGAGTGTTACTGGTGCTCAACACAATAATGAGAGTGTTACTGGTGCTCAACACAATAATGAGAGTGTTACTGGTGCTCAACACAATAATGAGAGTGTTACTGGTGCTCAACACATTAATGAGAGTGTTACTGGTGCTCAACACATTAATGAGTGTTACTGGTGCTCAACACAATAATGAGAGTGTTACTGGTGCTCAACACAATAATGAGAGTGTTACTGGTGCTCAACACAATAATGAGTGTTACTGGTGCTCAACACATTAATGAGAGTGTTACTGGTGCTCAACACAATAATAAGAGTGTTACTGGTGCTCAACACAACAATGAGAGTGTTACTGTTGCTCAACACAATAATGAGAGTGTTACTGGTGCTCAACACAATAATGAGTGTTACTGGTGCTCAACACATTAATGAGAGTGTTACTGTTGCTCAACACAATAATGAGAGTGTTACTGGTGCTCAACACAATAATGAGAGTGTTACTGGTGCTCAACACATTAATGAAAGTGTTACTGGTGCTCAACACAACAATGAGAGTGTTACTGTTGCTCAACACAATAATGAGAGTGTTACTGGTGCTCAACACAATAATGAGTGTTACTGGTGCTCAACACAATAATGAGAGTGTTACTGGTGCTCAACACAATAATGAGTGTTACTGGTGCTCAACACATTAATGAGAGTGTTACTGTTGCTCAACACAAAAATGAGTGTTACTGGTGCCCAACACAAAGGTCATAAAGCTTTACTCATCTGTAACAAAAACTTTAATCTTCTTCTCAAGCTAAAGTTCTTCACCACCACAGTACTGTTTACAGAAACCCAACTGCTGGTACCGTACTGTATCATTATCACTAACTCCACACTTCTCACATTATCTTCACCAACTCCCATTAGTACTGGTCCCTATAATAACTTCCGAGTCATAATACAGCCACATAAAATTAAATCTCACCGCGCTAGTGGGTAGTGTCACAGAAAACAGTAAACATTTGGAAGGGGTAATTTGTACGTTGTATTATACCAATGTCCGTGTATATAATCCTAAGTGTGTGTACAGATAGTATTAAGGGAGAACTCAGGGTGCCTATATGATGGATGGGAAGGCCCAGTTGTTACATACAAGTGTACTATTGTGCATTGGTGTGACCCTGTCTGAAGGTCATGGTATTTACTTCTGTGTTCGATAAGCAGATGTCTGATGAAAATATATGAGAACAATGATCTGGGAAAATGATTAATGTATCAGACATATGTGAAGTGTTGGGGTGACCAATAAACTATATTCCAAGGAAAATATCTTTTGTACTGCAGGTGGGGGTCGATATGCTCAGAAATTTTAAGTGTGACTAGTGACGGCCCTCATATACCAAAATTTATCGTCCATGGTCTCATATTGTTCCCCACAAAGTATACACAGATAGTTGTTTTAGCTACTGTACATTGATGTGAGTTTAATACACATCATTACCCCAAGTGGTGAATAGCCACGAACAGTGCAGTGATCTTATGGAAGTGGTGAACAATTGCAGAGTGTGGGGGATGACCCATACATTAGGAATAACGTGAAGTGGAGCCCAGAACCAAGGCCCTTGTGTGTGCCTAAACAACCCCACACTACAGTTTTGAGGTAATGGGATGGCCAAAGTAATTTACCTGAACCTAACAAACCAGACACTTACTGTAGTATGTAATTTAGAATTAAGGTATGTAAATATAAGGCATAAAGTCACAATATATAAGGTGTACGTGTGGGAGCCAGGATAAAGACATAGTGAAAATTAAGCATTGGCATCCTTAGGCCTATTGTGTGGGTGGCACGAGGCGTCGTCCTCAGTGATACTCAGCATCTCATACACACAGGTCAGTACACTACAGCTGGTGCTACATCAGAGTATTTAAAGAGGCCTACTGTTACTGTTTATATATTAAGTTAATTACCAGGTTTTGTAATGTTGTGTGTTAATACAAAAGCCCATCAGGCCAGTAAACACATTTGTTTACAATCAATGAGCCTCTGCATCTTATACACACAGGTGTACAGTATACAGTATTACCCCGCTTTATGCGGTTTCTCATTTACGCGGTGCCTCGCCAGAACCGAACTTTCACTTTCCGCGGTGCATCTACTCATATACGCGGGAAGCGGCGCGGGCAGGATGCGCACAAGGTCGCCCAGTCATTAAACATTACCGAGTTCTTCACCCTCCACCCACCACAGCCGGCCCAAGTCAGTGATAGTGATAATGAGGATATGGACTTTGAGGGGTTTGACAAAGAGGCCCTGCAAGCCTCTGTGGTGGATAGTGATACAATTGATACAAGTGATACAGGTGAGGGCCAATAATCTGCCCTCTGCCTTGGAACCAACCCCCCATCCCTGTGTGCCCAGCCATCTTTTCTACTAAAGTAAGTGTTAAAAAAACTAATATTATTGATATTTCTCTTAATTATTAATTGTGTGTGCATACCATCATAAAATTAAGATGTTATTTTTACTACAACGTAGGTATTGTGTCTGAAAAAGTGGAGTTTGGGGGTCGGCCCGGTCTCTATTGGAATTAATCCCATATGTTCTGTTGTTCACTTTCCGCGGTACCCTGTGGGTTCAATTGACCGCGTAAATCGGGGTGCTACTGTAGTCTCAATTTATGCGGATTTCCTTTACGCGTTTGGTCATTTACGCGGGCACCTGGCCAGACCGGCAATTATTAGTGACGAGGTACATTCCATCATTTATGCGGGAAGCGGCGCGGGCAGGGTGAGCACTAGGTCGCCCAGTCAACAAAACATTACCGAGTTCTTCACCCACCACAGCCAGCCCAAAAATCAGTGATAGTGAGGATATGGACTTTGAGGGGTTTGACAAAGAGGCCCTGCAAGCCTCTGTGGTGGATAGTGATACAATTGATACAAGTGATACAGGTGAGGGCCAATAATCTGCCCTCTGCCTCGGAACCAACCCCCCATCCCCGTGTGCCCAGCCATCTCTTCAACTAACGTAATTGTTAAAAAACCTAATATTATTGATATTTCTGAAATATTAATTGTATGTGCATACCATCCTAAAATTAGGATGTTATTTTTACTACAACGTACGTATTGTGTAGGAAAAAGGGTAGTCTGGGGGTCGGCCCAGTCTCTATTTCAATTAATCCCATGTGTTCTGTTATTTCGTTTACGCGTTTCTCGTTTTACACGGACCTCCACGGGTTTAATTGACCGCGTAAACCCAGACTATACCACACTTGTGAGTGGAGGGAGACCTGTGAGGTCAGAGAGAAGGGTTGGCCCAGTAACCACTGCTCTACTTTGAGGATCCCACCTGGTGTTGTGGGTAATGCTTATGGCCACTATGCAACCCTCCACTATGAACCTCTGCACATCTCACACTTCAACACCCTGGATGTGACGAAATGATGGTGCTATTTGAGGTGCTCACGGTCAAGCGACCTAATGACACCGGGCACAGAAACAGTCCTGGTATGAATGCCTAACAAGAGTAGAGGGTGAGATGGGTACCTGTACCTTGGTGCTAGGAATGAGCTGCAGTACCTGTATGTATTGTGTGTATTATTGAATGTTCCTTATTAAGGGTGATGTTGAGGAGGTTGTTGCTAATGAATACAGTACTACAGGTGATATTGGGGAAGGAATGACGTAGCTAAGGAGGTCAATGATTTTGTATGGAGAGAGAAGACCTCAATTAATTATTTGGAGAAGGTCGGGTATTTTGTGTGGTGCGATGACCTTAATAATTACTTAGGGAAGGTCAACCAGTTTTGTGTTGCACCTGAATGCAATAGTTTTTTTATTAGGAAATAAATTAGTTCAATTCTTGGTTGATGTTTCACCCTTCCTTCCACTCTCAACTTCATTAATGAAAAACACGAACTCACAGCTTGTTCTGCCAGCTACCTAAAGAACACTACACATACTGTCCTGTGGTCTGGTGGCAGTGGCCTTAGGTTAACAAGTAAGTTAAGTGCCCCTAGAACTAGTGACCACACGAAAGGTCAGTATATCACACCTGTGCACAATAATGGTGGCTCAGTTCCTGTGGTCATCATCTGATTCTCCCAGCCACTGTTTTGTTTAAATGGTTTATTTATGGATACTGTAAATGTTGCCAGCCAGTCCACCAGTAATAACAGCTAACTGGGTCTTCAGTTCTGACACCCTCTCTTTAAGGGGTTCACTTCTGTTGGCTCTCAAGTGATGCTAAAGAAGAAGAGAAGGTTTTCTTTAAAGTCCACCAGGAAGCCTCGCCCATATTTTTTGTTCCCACAGTTTCGTGCAGGCTTCGTCCATCCAGCCTTTTGAATGAACACAACAAATACACCATGTGGAATTTTTTCTTTTGGTGAGTTTACATTTTGGATACAGAACTAAAAATGTTGAGAGTATTGTGCCATGAACACAACAGTTACTATGTCGTCCTGCTGCTCTTATTGTGACTGTTTTAGAGCTTTTGACAGCCTCAGTCTTCAACATCAAATGTTAAAGGAGCTTCACCCATGTTCCGTATTTGGCAAGTAAGTTTGTTTGCATATATTTAAAACAAATCTGTGAAATCCCACCATTTATCTTCATAAGCCTTGGGCAGTTTGTGTTTAATGATGGTTTTTATGCACCTTGATAAGCCATGAACCTATACCTGCTGTTCCTACAAACTCTGGGATCCCTCGGTCTTCTCCAGGCCTCATTGATAATCATTTTGCTACAAACACCTTTACTTAAATCCCGCTGGTCTACCTCCCACTTTTTTAACTCCTCATCAAGTTCTGGCCATTTTGGGGCTGGACAACGAAAGTTATGCTTATGGTTAGTAGCAGTCTCTAGGTTTCTTTTCTTGCACTGCAAAAACACAAAATGGCAATTGAATACCGTACTTGTCTCCATTGCACGTGGATAGATGGAGTTACGTGCTAGTGAGTCTATGAACAAAGGGTGATGGCTGTGGGTGTCATTCACCGTTACAATCATAATATCAAGTTTCTATCAAAAGTTAAGGGATGTTTCCAAATAAAAATAACATGATAAATGTGGCAGATATAACATTAATACTGTAGATAATAATACTTGTAAGAGATCACAAACAGTTACTGCTTAGCTCTCAAGACTTGGTAGCTGCACGGAAGATAATTGTCTCAGGTTGCCCAGCTTTAATATTTACAACAATTCCATTTTTTAAATAATTAAAAGTAATAATAATAATAATAATAATAATAATAATAATAATAATAATAATAATAATAATAATACAGTCGGCCCTTAACATACGCGGGTTTAGCATACACGGATTTGCAAATACGCGGATTGCCCCGCCGGAGGAATATTCTGTACATTGAAGTAATTGAAGTACATTCAAATCGCGCGCCATTCAACTAGCGCGCAGCACCGAACACGGGACACCGCCCGCTCCCACAACCTCACACACACACGCATAGCTCTCCCTCACTCAGTCAGTCTCGCTGTAAATACGCTAGTGTTGACATCAGCATTGTAGTTGCAAAAATATTACATTTCCGTGAATGTATTATATCAAGCACAGTATGAATAGAATATCACTAATATAAGAGTATTTTAACCGAAAACTATTAAAAAAACGAGTAACATCTCTTGAACATCGGAAGGTTAGGTAAAGTCTCTTGTTTTCGTCATGTATTTTATCCTATTTTACATTGAAATACATCACGTTTCAGCAAAACTACTATTTATTTCTGAGAATATGGAAATGTAATATTTTGCTGAAATGACGTAAGTATTACAGTGGAAAGTGACGAAAGCAATGACTCGCTTTCTTTCGTTCAAAAGATGTTACCGTAATTGCTTTTCGAATGGTTTTCAGTTAAAATACTGTTGTATTACAATAATATTCTATCCTAATTCACTTGTGATGCAACAGTTTTTTTAAATGAAAACCATTCGAAAAGCGATTACGTTAACATCTTTTGAACGAAAGAAAGCGAAAGTCATTGTTTTCGTCACGATTTTATCCCACTTTCCACTGTAATACGTTCGTAATTTCAGCAAAAATATTACATTTCCGTGAATGTAGTACAGGTTGTACCTCTCTAGTCCGGCAACCTCGGGACCTGACCGGTGCCGGACCATGGAAATTCACCCTTTTCCTGGATAGATAGTGACTTGTGCTTATGCCTGGAAGCACTAGCACCACTTTCTCTGCGTCATGGTCTCTTTGAAGACATATTGAAGGGTTAAATGTCGTATAGTAGCTTCTCAAATTTTGCGAGTTTTTAATTCTTAACGTATTTTATTGGAACACACAAAAAAATAAATAAATAAAAATTTTGATGGCGGAAACTTGAATTTCGACGGGTTTGAACGGCCCGCCAGCGTGCAGACGACGTGCATAATCGGGTAAACAGCGTCATTTCTCTTATGTACAAAAGATTCATTATTGTTTATTACTGAATGTCTTTTTAATTGAATTAATGTTTATGTGTGCAAAATGAGCAATACAATTCATTAATAATACGTAGAAAATTAAAACACACGAGGAAATGACACAGCATTGTTTTCGTTGATTACAAAACCAGTGACTGACTGGTTCTACATATAAAACTGAAGAAAATAAGACCTTGGCTGTAGCTGTAGTAAAATTAATATGGTTGTTTTAAGTAATATTATTTAATGTTAATAAATGGAACAATAGAAGTAGCTAACGATAATGGTAAAGAAAAAGAGAGATCGCATATGTAAGTGCGCATGCGCACACGTGAAAACATACCGTCATTACTTTACATAAGAATATGAAAGCAACACTTATTTACTGTTCATATATATTTTAATTAATGTTTCTGAATTTGTTTTTATTGAATTAATGTACGTGTGAAGCAAAATTAACAATACAATTTATTATTAATACGTGGAATATTAGAGGAGACGAGATGGCTGCCGGCATTGTTTATGTTAAAGCTTACGAAACCAGTGACTGATTGGTTCTACATATAAAACTGAAGAAAATAAGAGCCTGAGTTTAGCTGTAGTAAAATTAATGTAAAAAATGAATATGGTTGCTTGAAGTTCCTGTAATGTTTTTTAATGTTAATAAATGGAACAATATAAGTAGCTAACCATTAATGGTAAAAAAAAAATGTGAGACTGCTCGTATGTAAGTGCGCACATGTGAAAACATATCTTCATTACTCTACATAAGAATATGAAAGCAACACTTATTTACTGCTCATATATATTGAAGGGTTAAATGTTGTACTCTGTATAGACAAGCAGAGAGAGAGAGAGAGAGAGCAGCCGAACTGCCGGATGTAAACAAACCTTAATTTCCCGCGGCTTTTTTTTTTTGAAGGTGATTAGCCCACCCGGGCATAGGTCACTGACCCACATTAGGACCTGAGGGGCAAAAATTTAATACTCCTGTAATAATAATAATATTTCAGATAAGTAAAAAAAAAAAAAGAAAAAAAAAAAAAAAAAAAGAAAAAAAGCTGCCTATCTACCTATTGGACAAACTAAAATCGTTCCGGACCACGGGAGTTTCCGGACCACAGAATGCCGGACTAGAGAGGTACAACCTGTATATCAAGCACAGTATGAATAGAATATCATTGTAATATAACAGTATTTTAACTGAAAACTATTAAAAAAACGAGTAACATCTCTTGAACATTGGAAGGTTAGGTGAAGTCTTTTGTTTTCGTTACGTATTTTATCTTATTTTACATTACGTTTCAGCAAAACTTCTATTTATTTCTGAGAATATATTCATTCAGGCACAGTTTAGGTAAAATATACATGTGCTGTAACATTTTTTTAATTGAAAACGACTCGAAAAACACGTACCCTCTAGCCCTGTTCAAGGAGAAGACTGGGAGGAGCTGTTTGGTGCTTAAGACGATGACAAGGAAAATGATTTTGATGGATTTTAATGAAAATATTCAGAAAGACCCTGGCACTGTCAAGGAAAGTGGCTGCTGAAGGCTTCCAGGACATGGCAGAGGACGAGATTAGGGAGCTAATTGAAGAGCACGACACTGAGCTGACCGAGGAGGATCTACAGGAGTTAGTAGACTCAGGCAAGGAAGAGGAAGGAAGAGGAAGAGCACCAAGAAATAACGTTGGAGAAGTTGGGGGAGATGACCAGGAATATTGAGGCACTGAAAAACCTGGCCTATAGTATGGACCCCTCCATGGTGCGTGCCCTGAAATTCATGCGAGGGATGGATGACGTTTTTGCTCTATACAAAAACATCATGGAAGAAATGAATGAAAGAGACGACAACTCCCCATCACCATGTTCTTGGATCACCGAAGGAGAGATTTAACATCATCAATCACTGGCGGCAGTGAGGAAGCAGCTGAATCCACCGTCGCCCCCACTTCACCACCCGTTATGGAATTGAGTGACGATGAGCCCGATGACCCCCGTCCTGTCGCCGAGGATAGGTACGGTACAGTAAAGTGAAATTTTTATCTCTTTTTTTTAATAGCTTTTCTGCCATGTTTATTGTTTGTAAAAATGCACAGCACAGTACAGTTCAGTACTGTACATAGGAAGTGGAGGTGCAGTTATTCACAAAACATTTGTGTTTGTTGTCGGCAGTAGTGACGGTGAGGAGGTGAAGGAGGGAGCGAGTTGGGAGGAGTGGTGACCTTGGACGCGGGAGGAGGGACGAGTGGAGATGCCAGCCAGTACATTATGGGTGTATTAATTGTTTTTATAGCTATTTTTGCATTTTAATATTAAATACTGTACACTACGTTTCAACGAAACTACCATTTATTTCTGAGTACATGGAAATGTAATATTTTTGCTGAAATAATGTACGTATTACAGTGGAAAGTGGGATAAAATTGTGACGAAGCAATGACTTTCGCTTTCTTTCGTTATTCAAAAGATGTTACCGTAATCGCTTTTTGAATGGTTTTCAGTTGTGGGATTATAAGGCTAATGATAGGATAGAATATTATTGTAATACAGTACGAGTACAACAGTTTTTTAACTGAAAACCATTCGAAAAGCGATTACGGTAAAATCTTTTGAATAACGAAAGAAAGCGAAAGTCATTATTTTCGTCATGATTTTATCCCACTTTCCACTGTAATATGTATGTCATTCCAGCAAAAATATTATATTTCCATATTTATTTCTGAGAATACGTATATTCATTCAGTCACAGTTAAGGTAAAATATACTTGTGATGTAATATTTTAATGACAATACGGTATCGTAGTTGTCTTTTGTTTCAAATTTAATTAACATAGATTTATGTTTCAAATGTAATGAACAAAAATTTATGTCCAGTATCTATAAATAAACTTTAATAAATGAATACTTTATGTTTTACATCGCCCTGTGCTACCATACCATGCATTTGGCTACTTTGGGCGTGCTATGATGACGCAAGGGATTTGCCCTGGCAACTGTACCGACACTCACAGCTGGTGGTGCGTTGGTGCATCGTTTCCATTGTTTACTGGTAAATATTTTTCAACCTATCGAAACTATTACCCGTTTAGAGATCGACCCCCAATTTTTTGCCAAATAATTTGGTCTTAAAAACTCGAACTACACACAGGTATATACGGTAAATAAGGACATGGGGGGGGGGGCAGGGTTCTTTTTTTTGGGGGGGGGGCAGCAAAAATACGCGGATTTTTAACATCCACAGGTATCTCTGTTATGTAACCCCCGCATGTGTTAAGGGCCGACTGTAATAATAATAATAATAATACAATATAGTCTTCATTTACGGGGTCAATTAAACCCGTGGAGGTCCGAGAAAAAACGAGAAACGCGTAAACGAAATAGCAGAATATATGGGATTAATTGACATAGAAACTGGGCCGACCCCCAGACTACCTTTTTTCCGACACAATACGTACCTTGTAGTCAAAATAACATCTTAATTTTATGATGGTATGCACACAATTAATATTAAAGAGAAATATCAATAATATTAGGTTTTTAACACTTACATTAGTAGAAAAGATGGCTGGGCACACGGGGATGGGGGGTTGGTTCCGAGGCAGAGGGCAGATTATTGGCTCTCACCTGTGTCACTTGTATCACTATCCACCACAGAGGCTTGAATGGCCTCTTTGTCAAAACCCTCAAAGTTCATATCCTCACTATCACTGACTTGGGCCGCCTGTGGTGGGTGGCGGGTGAAGAACTCGGTAATGTTTTGATGACTGGGCGACCTTGTGCGCACCCAGCCTACGCCACTTCCCGCGTAAATGATGGAATCAACCATGTAAATAAAAATTGTCGGTCTGGCAAGGTGCTGTGTAAATGACCAAACGCGTAAACCAAATCCGCGTAAATCGAGACTAGTATACTGTAATAATAATAATAATAATAATAATAATAATAATAATAATATATTTAAGTAAACAATAACATTATTATTCTGGAGTTGGGTTTGTTAAGTTAATTTAGCCTACTGGAGATAGCATCTGGGGATTCCTTAGCCTGCAGGAGACCACCACTTCACATATTGGATTCCAGCAGATTTTTTTTAGCCTTTTTTTAAGTGTCTTATATGCCATAAAATACTGTACACCTTGCAGTATCAGACTCCCGGTAGAACACGAGCAAATAATGAGAATTTTCAGTCAATTACATACTAGATATACAGTATACAGTAGCGAAGAGTTAGTCAATTATACAGGTATACAGTAGAGTAGAGTACATAACAACATAAGAATGGAGGAAACTGCAGCGAGCCTATTGGCCCCTACTGGGCAGTCCCATTTACACCCAACCCCTATTGCTCATATATCCAACCAACCTACAGTATGTTTGAAGCTATCCAGCGTGTTAGAGTTAATAATGATGTTTGGTAGCTTCTTCCACTCATCCACTACTCTATTTTCAAACCAATGTTTACCTCTCTCGCGCCTAAATCTAAATTTGTCTAATTTAAAACTATTGTTACGAGTTCGCTCCTGGTTGGATAGTTTGAGTACCTTTGTTATATCACCTTTGTTTAGCCCTGACTTCCATTTATACACCTCTATCATATCGACCCTCACTCTACGTCTCTCGAGGGAGGGCAAATTAAGGTGCTTTAACCTGTCTCTGTACTCAAGGTTCCTAATACCCGGGATTAGTCTTGTTATTTTCCTCTGAATGCTTTCTAGATATTCTATATCCTTTCTGTAGTAGGGTGACCAGAACTGAACTGCGTAATCCAAGTGAGGTCTAACAAGCGCAAGATAAAGTTTTAGGATGACCTCGCTAGTCTTGTAGCTAACACTCCTTTGTATGAACCCAAGAACTGTACTTTGTTAGCCTTGTTTCGAGCAAATACACATTGTTGTCTTGGTTTAAGCTTCCTACTTATCATTACTCCTAAATCTTTCTCACAGTCAGATTTCTCTAACACATTGTTGTTCATCTGGTATCTGGTTTCCCTGTTTACATCTCCTATACTGAGTATAGTACTTTACATTTGTCCACATTGAATTTCATCTGTCATTTTTCAGACCATGCGGAAATATTTTTTTAGATCTTCCAGTAGTTTTGTAGAGTCCTCGTCAGATTTAATTACATGCCCTATTCTAGTGTTGTCAGCAAATTTACGTATGTTGCTCTCTACGCCTATATCTATGTCGTTTATGTATATTATAAATAATAATGGTCCAAGTACTGAGCCTTGAGGTACTCCACTAGTGACGTTACCTGAATTTAATTTAGTGCCGTTAATACTCACTCGCTGTTTCCTGTCCTGTATCCACGCGCTAATCCATTTCAGAATATCTCCTCCAATTCCACGAGCCTCCACTTTTTGTATTAGTCTTTCGTGGGGGACTCTGTCGAAGGGTTTGCTAAAGTCAAGGCATACCACATAATAATTGTGCCGTCATTCACTGATTCAAAAACAGCTGAAAAAATTGTTAGACATAAACACCTGCTTGTGAAGCCATGTTGTGAATCATTGATCAACTTGTGCTTCTCCAGGTGATTTTGAATAAAGTTTGAAATTATTGCTTCCAGCAATTTGCCTATAATAATTGATGTTAAACTGATTGGACGGTAGTTAGAGGCTAGTGATCTATCTCCCCTCTTGAAAATCAGTAGAGTAGAGTATATACTCATTTTTACTATTCATTCAGTTATTAATATTGATGGTCAATAGGCAGTAGAGTAATGTGGTTTATAAATGTGTTGTAGTGTGAGGGACATGAACAAGGAGAAAGAGAGAGAGAGACAATGGTAGACACACTGGGTAATGGAGGAAGAAGCCGAGAGTGTTTTAGTGATATTAGAGGTGACGGACAACTATAGTGGAAAGAACAAATATTATTATTATGTAATTAACTCTATTAGTAAGAAAGCATCAACATAGCGATATCTTTTCCTTTGCCTTTTTCCCCAGCAGATACATAAGAGTATGAGCAAGAAGGAAGGTATAGCTGGGGGTAACACCACCGGGTACTGCACTGACACCTCTGCCCACCACCCATAAGTTTATCACCTTTCATCCTCTGCCTCGCTTTCCTTTCCCTCCATTTTCTCCGCATCTTCTCGCGGTAGTCTTTGTCTGTATTGTGCTTCAACTTTTGTTTCTCATAGTTCCTTTGTCTCCTTGCCTTCTTCTTGGCTCTTGAAACACTCATACTATCATCTATTTCATAGTCAGTCCCATGTTGCAGTGGCTCTTGCACAAGGATATCATCAATCTGGAAAAGAATGACATTGCTTTATACAGTAACCCCACAAGTTGCCGGGAGATATACTGCAGTGCTCGAGGATACACAGTGGCTGTCTGCCGTATAACATTAATTCTTCTCAGTGTGATGAGAACTAGGTAGTCAGCTCATTCAAGGAACGAGTTATTCATTATTCTTACTCATTTTACATGTGTTATGTTATGTTTGTTTGTGATATGTATTGTTGTAGGTTATAATTATACTATATTGTTGTATTGTAAATTATGTATTATTTGTGTCAATGTTTACATCCTTGTAGTGGCTGTGAGTCACTCCCTCCCCTAGCTTCTTGACGTGCTGTTGTTCTGCCCTGTACAAGTGTCTCTCAGTGGTCACCTCACAGCTAAGTCTACTTTGAGTACATGGATTATAAAGTATACTGTGACAGGTAACACTTATTATAGGTTCTTGTCCTTTTGTCTCTGGTTTTGTTTCTCAGTTGTAGTTGATGTACTTTTATTTTCACCTTTGTGTGTATATAGTGTAAATATGTTTACTACTTAATATATTATAGCAGTTTATAGTGTATTATGAATATTGCCATTTATCTTCCCTTGTGCTGTGGAACATTGTAATAACCCCTAGACACGCAGGTCCCATGACATAAGGGACCTTTCCTTGGTCTGCTTACCCTCTTGTTTTGATTGTTTCCTTACGTTTCCATTTTCCACTTGTTTTATCACTTGTTGCTCGAGTTATCTCTCCGTGAGTTAGTGGTGCAGCTCGGGCTACTTCTTTAGATTATCTTTTGTTAATGAAGTTGCCCGATTTTATTCTTGATCTTTGCTCATTTGGATTCACATTCCCTTTAACGTTACTAGTGATTCCAAAGTCTTTATCCCACCACTCTTTCTATTTATGTCATGAATTTTATTGATTACGAATTTTATTGGTTATACACTTTGAGTATATAAGTTCAATATTGAATTTAGATTAGCTGAGTTTGTTGAGGAACCTTCACTGGAAAAGTTACAAAAGAGTGAGCTGAAAATTAATGATTGGGTTTCTGTCACTGTATATTATGCTCTGGAGGTCAAATCTTCAGCAACCTTGTCTGAAGTTCAAGGGATAGTTGTCGAGTACCTAGTAGTTAATGGTGTTCTCTCTTTGTGGGAGTTCTGTTGATGGTGATAGTGGTGTGTCGATCTTGGTTACTTTGAAGCAAGTGGAGATAGAGGAAGCCCAGAGACAAAGAGAGCATGAATTAAGGAAACTAGAATTAGAACAAGAGTTGAGAAAAAAGGAGAAGAATAATTTTGATGTTAGCAGTCAGTCTAGAGTCGTACCTACTTTTGATGAGAGACATCCTCAGGAGTTCTTTGTACAATTTGAGAAGATTGCTGAGTGTCAACAATGGCCTATAGATGGTTGGCCAGTCATGGTTCAAACAGTGCTTGTAGGGAAAGTTAAAAGTGTCTTCACTAGTTTGCCTAAAGAGACTTGTCAAGATTACTTTAGAGATGCTATCCTTCAAGCTTATACCTTGGTCACAGAGGCATATAGGTAACAGTTTAATAATCTTAAGAAAGGCTGTTCCAACGTTGGATTAAGTCTCTTGATGTGAAAACTTTTGATGCACTGAAAGACTTAATGATTTTAGAAGAATTTAAATGTTCTGTACATCCTGAGATAAAGTTATATTTAGATGAGTGAGAGGTGACCACTCTAAGGAAAGCATCTATTTTAGCAGACCATTATGCACTAATTCATGATCTACGACACAAACCTCAGAGTCATTATGAAGTTGTGAGTGGGAAGTGTGAGTCTAGTGATGAGGGTGATAGGCCTGGTAAGGCGACACAGTAGCCATCGTTCAAATCAAGTAACAGTAATGTTCAAAGGCAAGAATTAGTTGTGACTAACAAAAAGAATACTGTTGAGATAGAATCAATTACATTGATATTATTGCAAGCAACCAGGGCACGTAAATGCAAATAACCCCAAATTAGCTCGTAAGAATGTGGCTCAGGCAACTAAGGCAGTTCATTCTGTTAGCGGGAGCCGGACTGACTTGTTTGAACCATTTCTGTATAAAGGATCAGTTTCAGGTGATAACTCCACTGATGTTAGTCACCCTGTCCAAATTTTGAGGGATACTGGTGCGTCACTCAGTGCAATGGTCAACGGGTCAATACTGTTCATTCAGGATGCTGATACTGGTGAACATGTCGTCCTTCACTATTCTTTTAGCGAGGGTATTTTTAAAGTCTGATCTGGTTAATTAATCAGTAAGTAACAGTTGGTGTCCAGAATAACCCACTTGTTGTGCCCAACCCTACAGTGTGTTTAGTTCCATCACTGGAGAGCCTATCTGAACCATTAGAGCAGGAGTACCGTAACCTTTTTCCCAGTTGTGCAGTGACACGAAGCATGAATGTCCAGACTACAGTGCATGATTCTCCTAATGGTGACATGAACCGTGTCAGTGATTCAGATAACTGTAGATTGGGTATTAGTAAATTGTTTGAGGTTAATGACCCTTCCAATGATAAAGAAATTCAGATTATTCTCCAAACACGAGATAATCTCATAAAAGCACAACAGGAAGATAAAGAACTTGTTCACTATTTCAGTCTTGCTGTTGATGAAGAGGAGGCACCAGGTAGAACATGTTACTCTTTAAATAATGGTCTACTCATGACGGAGTATAGGCCCATTGATACTCCTGCAGATGACACAAGTACCACAGTTCACCAGATAGTGACTCCTACTTTATATAGGCATGATGTACTCAGTATTGTACATGATTTTCCTGGAGATCATTTAAGTATAAATAAGACATATAATAAGCTATTGAGTCATTTCTTGTGGGCTGGGATGAGAAAGGAAGTGTCAGATGGTGGGTAAACCTAATAATGTTATCATCTCTGCTCCCCTGAAAATAATTCCTGTTGTTCATGAACCTTTTAGTCACATAATTATCGACTGTGGTGGGCCTCTCCCTAAGACAAAAGCTGTAAATCAATATCTTTTAACTATTATGTGTGCAACAACCCAATATTCTAAAGCTGTTCCCATAAGAAACATTTATGCAAGCTCTTGTTAAGCTCTTCACCCGGTACGGAATTCCTCGTAACATTCAATCTGACTGGGATCCAATTTCACATCCGGTCTGTTTCAACAGGTGATGAATGAGCTAAAAGTGAAGCAGTATCTTGCCACAGCCTGAATCACAAGGTGTCTTAGAGAGGGTCCATCAAACTCTCAAGGGAACATTAAAGAAATATTGTATGGTATAGGATAAAGACTGGGCTGAAGGTGTTCACTTAATGCTCTTTGCCTTCCATGGGAGTAAACAGGAGTCTTTGAGATATTCACCTTTTCAACTTATATTTGGACACGAAGTCAGAGGACCACTCAAAATGTTAAAAGAAAGTTGGCTGATAGAAAGGGAAAGTATGCCACTACAGTACTACTTAAATACTTATAGAGATTCAATTAGATAAAATCATGTTTGTATGTTTGCACAGAAAAAAAGTTAATAATGTAAATTATGTGGTCGAACCCCCTGAGCGTAGGAGAACTGAGCATCCGGTTATATCAATCTGTTGAAGCCATATCACATTGGAGAACCAGAAGCAGTACTAATCCAGGATCAAGTGCCAGACAATGAAGTTGTGCCTGGAGATTACTGCCTGGACCATCCTGTCAAGTTGTGTAATAGTAACATTTTGGCTAATATTGAGTTTAAATTGCAGCATCTGACGCCATTGCAGTCCATGGAGTTGAAGGGTTTACTCGACGACTTCTGAGGGATCTACCAGGACGTCCCACGGCCCAGCCGGATCATCCAACATGATGTCCTCCTGGTTGACAGTGTGACTCCTGTCAAACAACACTATTACCGGATAAACCCCTCGAAGGCGAAGAAGCTGCGAGAGGAGGCGGACTTCCTTCTCGTATATGGTTTGGCGGAGCCGAGCAACAGAGAATGGTCGTCGCCGTGCTTGCTGGTGCCGAAGATTGATGGTAGTCAAAGGCTTTGTACTGATTACCGCAAGGTCAACGCTATCACTCTTCCTGACAGTTTTCCACTGCCCAGACTGGATGATGTTATCGACGGTATCGGCCAAGCAGAATTCGTCACGAAGTTGGATTTACTCAAGGGACACTACCAGGTGGAGTTGACGGAGAAGGCAAAGAGAATATCCGCGTTCCTAACTCCAGATGGCCTTTACCAGTACTGGTCTTGTTGTTTGGTATGCATAACGCCCTTGCCACCTTCCAGCGCCTCCTCAACTCTGTCATCACCGGTATGGAAGGGTACAAGCATATCTTGATGACTTGGTGGTGGCATCGTCCAGTTGGGAAGTACACGAGTCAAGACTGAGTTTGGACACACCACTGTGGTCTTTCTTGGTCATGTCGTTGGCCAAGGGAAACTTGCACCTGTCAATGCGAAGAAAGAAACCATTCAGCAGTTCCCACAGCCTGCAGACCACAAATCTCTCCTACATTTACTGGGAATGGCTGGAAATTACCGCAGGTTTAGCCCAAACTTCGAACAGGTAACAGCGCCCCTCACAGACCCAGCCAGCCCTAAGAAGCAGTTCAAGTGGACCCCAGAGTGCCCAACGTCCTTTGAGTGAGTCCAGTTGCTGCTGTCTATTGCTCCTTTCTTACAGATCCCTGATTTTGAAAAGCAGCTTTGTCTGTACAATGACTCCAGCAATAATGGAACAGGTGCTGTATTACTACAAGGTGGATCTGCTGACAACGTACTCCACCCTGTGTGTTATTTTTCTTCCAAACTCAAGAAGCACCAGAAAAACTATTCAACACTTGATAAAGAATTGCTTGCACTGATGATTGTGTATACAGGTTGACGACCCTTTATCCAAAATTCCGAAAACCGAAAAGCTGTAAAAAAACTTAAGTTTTTTGTGGGGCATTTATTTATTTATTTATTTTTTATTATTTTTGTTGTTTTAACAGGGATTACTAGCCCAGCCAGGCACAGATCACTGACCCACACCGGGGCCTGGGGGGCAAAAATGTAATAGTAATAATAATTATAATAATAATAATTATTCATAGTAAATAAAAATTTTAATAAAATACACCAAAATAAAATGATAATGATTACAATAATAATAATAATAATAATAATAATAATAATAATAAAATATAATAATAAAATTAATAATAATAATAATAGCAATAATACTGTAATAATAAAATAATAATACAGTAAAGAAATACAAGACTGAAAAAAAGATAAAAAGTGAGAAACACGACCTAGACCTATGAATTATTATTATAATTATTATAATTTTTATTATATTTTAGACCCCCAGGCCCCGATGTGGGTCAGTGATCTGTGCCTGGGTGGGCTGATACATAATAAAAAAAAAAAAAAAAAAAAAAATCCTAACCATTCTGAATACCGAAAAATTCCAAAAACTGAAATGCCTCTGGCCCCAAGGATTTCGGATAAAGGATTGTCAACCTTTAGTAAAATTAACCTCGTAATTTTATCTGAGGTGGAAGGTGTGACGGGAACTAAGTAGTCAGGAAGTCAGTTATTCATTATGATTATTCTTTCTCATTTTACATGTGTTATGTTATGTTTGTTTGTATGTAATGTTGTAGGTTATAATTATTGAACCTCGATTTACGGGGTTCTCGTTTAAGCGTTTTGTCATTTACGAGGTACCTTGCCAGAACCGGGATGCCCGATTTACGCGGTGAATTTACCGGTACTCATTTACGCGGGTGGAGTATAATTTATTTTTTACTGAAGATATATATGTTTTTAGCTCATAAAATATATAATTTACATTGCTGGAATCCTTACAAGATGGTGATCATTTTAAATACAAACATCTTAACATTTGCATTAGACATACAAATTTTAGATGTAATTTAAGGAGATCATGAAAATAAGCAAATATTTTCTTTTGTGCAACACATATGAAGTTTCCATTCAAAATATTCCCTGACCTGCACGGAATCCAGAAATGTCAATTATATTATCCTAACTTTAGTCTGAGGTATTATTTATTACTAAAAATGTAAATACTGTACAGTATTACCCCGCCTAACGCGGTTTCACTTAACGCGTTTTTTCATATACGCGGTGCCTCGCCAGAGCTGAACTTTCACTTAACACGGATTTTTTCCACATATACGCGGCGAGTGTCCGGCTCGAGACGCTATTTTTAGATTTGCCCCACCCGCCACCCTGCCTGACTGCCTGTTTTAGCTCATAAAATTCATACAAATTACCCGGTCAGAATATAATTTACATTGCTGGAATTCTTATAATTTGGTGATCATTTTGAATATAAACATCATATATTTTGCATTAGACATACAAATTTTAGATAAAATGTTTTCTGAGTAAATATGTTATCTTTTGTGCAAAATATATGACGTTTATATTCAAAATATTCCTGGTCTTACAAGGAATCCAGCAATGTCAATTATATTATCCTAACTTTAATCTGAGGTATTATTTAATACAAAATGTTAAAATATATTTTTTCACCCACTCTTCTCTTGAAGGGAGGAGTGGTGGGGGGGTTGGGACTGACCGCGCGGTTGGAAGGGGGGGGAGGCAAGGTGGGGTACTTTGATTGACAGATAGTGTCGTGAAGAATATTTTTTTTTTTTATTAACTGAAGATATTTGTTTTAGCTGATAAAATTCATACAAATTACCCGGTCAGAATATAATTTACATTGCTGGAATTCTTATAATTTGGTGATCATTTTGAATATAAACATCATATATTTTGCATTAGACATACAAATTTTAGATAAAATGTTTTCTCTGAGTAACTATGTTATCTTTTGTGTAAAATATATGACATTTATATTCAAAATATTCCTGGTCTTACAAGGAATCCAGCAATGTCAATTGTATTATCCTAACTTTAGTTTGAGGTATTATTTATTAAAATTTAGTAGTTTTCCCCCAAAAATTTCTCAGAGAGGGAAGGGCCAGCACTGTAGTGCGAGAAGAGGGGGAGGGAGTCGAGTCCATTATTTGAATGGACATTAACTTGGCGACTGTATTTCTCTATTTCTCTTAAGTATTAATTGTGTGCATGCACCATCATAAAATTAAGATGTTATTTTTACTACAACATAGTTATGTGACTTCAAAAAGTGGAGTTTGGGGGTCGGGCCGGTTTCTATTGGAATTAATCCCATATGTTCTGTTGTTCACTTAACGCGGATTTCACTTAACGCGGGACCCTCTGGGTTCTATTGACCGCGTTAAGTGGGGTACAACTGTATACTGTTTTCTCCCAAACATTTCTCTGGTAGGGAGGGAGGGAGGGAGGGAGGGTGGGACCCAGCAAGCGTGGGAAGAGGGGGGGGGAGCAGAGGTGGGGTATTTTGATTGACAGATAGTGTCTGGGTGAATATTAATTTATTTATTTACTGAAGACATTTGTTTTAGCTCATAAAATTCATACAAATTACCCGGTCAGAATATAATTTACATTGCTGGAATTCTTATAAGATTTCGATTATTTTAAATATAAACATCATGGAATTTGCATTAGACATACAAATTTTAGATCAAATTTAAGAATTTTGATTACAAAACCAAAATTTTATCTTTTGTGCAAAATATGTGAAGTTTATATTCAAAATACAGTTGGTCCTCCTATTACACGGTCCCACAATCCGCGTTTCACCGTTAACGCGGTGCCTTGCCAGAACCTAACATTCTTACATTCCGCGGTCTTTTAAGCCATTGCGCGGAGAGTGTCCGGCGTGACGCTATTTTTAGATTTGCCCCACGCGCCACCCGCCCGCCTGCCTGCCTCTCCCTCCTCCTCCCTCCGCTTGGGCAAGCGGCGCGGTAAGGTTGCGCAGTGTGTCTTTGTTGCGTTATCACTGACGTCATATGACGTATCAGACCTGTAATTGGTCATGCATCCCTACCACCCCTCTGCTGCTAGCTGTAATTGGCTTAAAGTATTATGACGTGTCCACCCGGGGGAGGGAGGGAGGGAGGGAGGGAGGGAGGGAGGAGAGACGACGCTTGACCTAGCTGCGGCAGTTTCATCCCTCCAGACCACTCCGTGTAAACGCGCATCCATTGTTCCGTAAAATGGCTTCCGCCGGACAACCACCCCCAGAGAAAAACCTTTCCTTACTTGGACCCAGCGGCACTAAACCAAAGAAGACACGACGTTCCTTAAGCTACGAGGTGAAGTATACCATCATCCAAGAGTTGGAGAAAGGAACAAGGCAGGTTGATTTGGCGCGCCAGCATGGCGTGAACGAATCTACGATCCGGACTATAAAGAAGGATTCAGCCAAGATAAAGGAGCACATGAAGATCACAAAGTCTACAGGTGCTTCTATGATCAAGTATTTTCACAACCAGGTGCTTCTCAAGACAGAAAAATTACTTGTGAGGTACTTGGTGCGTCAGGCGCGACGGAACATGACGGTCGACACGCGCTCTGTGAAGGACTACGCACGTGAACTGTACATGGCAGTGGCACGAAAGATGGGAATTACAGAGCCCAAACCCTTTAATGCTTCTTCTGGGTGGTTACAGAGGTTTAAGATCCGGAACAACATCACCAATATAAACAATGGTGGTGAAGAAGCGAGTGCTGATCGTGCTGCGGCTCGGGAATTTCCTCCGTTTTTACGTGAGATTGTGGAGGAAGGGCAGTACAGTGACGACCAGGTGTTTAACATGGACGAATCTGGTCTTTTCTGGAGAAAACTACCTTCCAAGTCCTACATTGTGAAGAATGCCAGCAGGATTCGGGGCCGGAAAATGCAGAAGGAACGCATCACCGTCCTGTTTACCACCAATGCCTCCGGTACCTGTAAGCTCAAGTTATCGGTGATCCACACAGCCCGCAAGCCGCACGCCTACAAGAACATGGACATGACCAAGCTAAATGTCCACTGGCTGACAGCATGTAAGGCATGGATGTTCTCTACACTGTCCCTCTCCTGGTTTGATGACTGTTTTTTTCCCCGATGTAAAGAAATTCTGTGAGCAACAGAATGTCCCATTTAATATTTTGTTGCTGCTGGACAACGCACCAGGACACTCGCCCCTACTGTTAGATCGTCACCCCAACGTAAAAGTGGTCTTCCTTCCTCCCAACACTACGTCTTTAATCCAGCCCATGGACCAGGAGTTGATTTGCAATGTGAAAGCTGCATTCTCAACAAAAAAATTCCAGCTCCTGAACGACTACACCAACACCAGGGAAGAGTTGCGTAACCTGAGTGACACCACCACCGGTAGCAAGAGCGATGAAGATGAGGAACAACGGTTAGAACAGCAAAAAATACTCTTCGAACAATTCTGGAGAGTATTTAACATCAAGAAAGCTGTGGACATCTTGGTGGAGTCATGGGATCAGCTGTCTATTGCTACAATTCGTCACGCATGGAGACATGTGTTGCATGGAATACCAGGTGAGAGGAGGAGTCAATGGGTGACCGGTGAGGTTCAGACTGTTGCAGTAGCAGTGGACCTTGCCAGAGAAGCTGCGCAGACTGTTACAGTTCCAGGCTTCTCCGAGACAACCAACGACGACATCTTGGAGGTGATCAGAAATCCTGAAGTGACTGCCGACGAGATGTTGGAAGAAGAACACGCCAGTGAAGAGGAGGAAGAAGGTGCGGCAGTCTCCGAAGAACACAATTTAAGTCATAGTGATATTAAGGGTGCCATGGAGTGTGCAGAGAAGATGAAGTCCTTCCTTTCCCGCGACAATGACGATGACCGCTATGAAGTCTTCCATAACCGGCTGGTGCAGGCTATGGAGCCGTACATCAAGGTGTATCACGACAACATCAACGCCAGCCGTCAGCAAAGCATAACAGATTTCTTCACCCGCAACCCACCACAGCCAGCCCAAGCCAGTGATAGTGACAGTGAAGTTGACTTTGAGGGATTTGTCAGGGAAGCCCTGACAACTGTAAGTGACAGTGATGATGATTCACCTAGTAATGGTGATTCACCTGAGGGCCAGTAATCTGCCCTCTGCCTCGGAACCAGCCTCCATCCCCATATGCCGACCCATCTCTTCTACTACCGTAAGTGTTCCACATAATTTTTAGTTTTCTAACCTTACCTTTATTTTTCCTATGTTAACCTTTATCTTTCCTAACCTAACCTCTTCTATATTACTTGTTTTTTCATACCATCATAAAGTTAAGATAAAATTTTTACTACAACATAGTTGTGTGTCGTCAAAAAGTGGAGTTTGGGGATCGGCCTGGACTCCATTTCAATTAATCCCATATGTTATGTTGTTCACTTTACGCGTTCCTCACTTTCCGCGGGACCCTCTGGGTTACATTAACCACGTAATATGAGGACCAACTGTATTCCTGGCCTTGCAAGGAATCCAGCAATGCCAATTATATTATCCTAACTTTAGTCTGAGGTATTATTTATTACTATACCTTAAAATCTAGTGTTTTCACCCAAACATTTCTCAGAAAGGGAAGAGCCAGCGAGCGTGGGAAAAAAAGGGGGGGAGGGGGGGGCGCGAGTTCAGACCATTATTTGAATGGCCATTAACGTGGCGCCTGTATTTCTCTTAAAAATTAATTGTGTGTGCATACCATCATAAAATTAAGATGTTATTTTTACTACAACTATGGTAGGTATTATGTCGGTATTGTGTCGGAAAAAGTGGAGTTTGGGAGTCGGCCCAGTCTCTATTTCAATTAATCCCATATGTTCTGTTACTACATTTACGCATTTCTCGTCTTATGCGCTACTCCGCGGGTTCAAGTGACCGCGTAAATCGGGGTATTACTGTATTGTTGTATTGTAAATTATGTATTATTTGTGTCAATGTTTACATCCTTGTAGTGGCTGTGAGTCACTCCCTCCCCTAGATTCTTGACGTGCTGTTGTTCTGCCCTGTACAAGTGTCTCTCAGTGGTCACCTCACAGCTAAGTCTACTTTGAGTACATGGATTATAAAGTATACTGTGATAGGTAACACTTATTATAGGTTCTTGTCCTTTTGTCTCTGGTTTTGTTTCTCAGTTGTAGTTGATGAACTTTTATTTTCACCTTTGTGTGTATATAGTGTAAATATGTTTACTACTTAATATATTATAGCAGTTTATAGTGTATTATGAATATTGCCATTTATCTTCCCTTGTGCTGTGGAACATTGCAATAACCCCTAGACACGCAGGTCCCATGACATAAGGGACCCGGCCGTTCGCCACACAGCAAGACACACACACTGCCTGGTCTAGTAGAGTGCTTAACACTCACACTGCCTGGTCTAGTAGAGTGCCTAACACTCACACTGCCTGGTCTAGTAGAGTGCCTAACACTCCCGCTGCCTGGTCTAGTAGGGTGCCTAACACTCCCCGCTGCTTGGTCTAGTAGGGTGCCTAACACTCCCCGCTGCCTGGTCTAGTAGAGTGCCTAACACTCACACTGCCTGGTCTAGTAGAGTGCCTAACACTCACACTGCCTGGTCTAGTAGAGTGCCTAACACTCACACTGCCTGGTCTAGTAGAGTGCCTAACACTCACACTGCCTGGTCTAGTAGAGTGCCTAACACTCACACTGCCTGGTCTAGTAGAGTGCATAACACTCCCCGCTGCCTGGTCTAGAAGAGTGCCTAACACTCACACTGCCTGGTCTAGTAGAGTGCGTAACACTCCCCGCTGCCTGGTCTAGTAGAGTGCCTAACACTCCCAGCTGCCTGGTCTAGTAGAGTGCCTAACTCTCACACTGCCTGGTCTAGTACAGTGCATAACACTCCCCGCTGCCTGGTCTAGAAGAGTGCCTAACACTCCCCGCTGCCTGGTCTAGTAGAGTGCCAAACACTCACACTGCCTGGTCTAGTAGAGTGCATAACACTCCCCGCTGCCTGGTCTAGAAGAGTGCCTAACACTCCCCGCTGCCTGGTCTAGTAGAGTGCCTAACACTCCCCGCTGCCTGGTCTAGTAGAGTGCGTCACACTCCCCGCTGCCTGGTCTAGTAGAGTGCCTAACACTCCCCGCTGCCTGGTCTAGTAGAGTGCCAAACACTCCCCGCTGCCTGGTCTAGTAGAGTGCGTAACACTCCCCGCTACCTGGTCTAGTAGAGAGCCTAACACTCCCCGCTGCCTGGTCTAGTAGAGTGCGTAAGACTCACACTTCCTGGTCTAGTAGAGTGCGTAACACTCCCCGCCACTGGGTCGAGTGGAGTGCGTAACACTCCCCGCTGCCTGGTATAGTAGAGTGCCTAACACTCCCCGCTGCCTGGTCTAGTAGAGTGCGTAACACTCACACTTCCTGGTCTAGAAGAGTGCGTAACACTCCCCGCTGCCTGGTCTAGTAGAGTGCCTAACACTCCCTGCTGCCTAGTTTAGTAGAGTGCGTAACACTCCCCGCTGCCTGGCCTAGTAGAGTGCGTAACACTCACACTGGCTGGTCTAGTAGAGTGCCTAACACTCCCCGCTGCCTGGTCTAGTAGAGTGCGTAACACTCCCAGCTGCCTGGTCTAGTAGAGTGCCTAACACTCCCTGCTGCCTAGTTTAGTAGAGTGCGTAACACTCCCCGCTGCCTGGCCTAGTAGAGTGCGTAACACTCACACTGGCTGGTCTAGTAGAGTGCCTAACACTCCCCGCTGCCTGGTCTAGTAGAGTGCGTAACACTCCCAGCTGCCTGGTCTAGTAGAGTGCCTAACACTCCCCGCTGCCTGGTCTAGTAGAGTGCGGAACACTCCCCGCTGCCTGGTCTAGTAGAGTGCCTAACACTCCCAGCTGCCTGGTCTAGTAGAGTGCGTAACACTCCCCGCTGGCTGGTCTAGTAGAGTGCGTAACACTCACACTTCGTGGTCTAGAAGAGTGCGTAACACTCGCACTGACTGGTGTAGTAGAGCAACACTCACACTGCCTTGTTTAGTAGAGTGCGTAACACTCCCCGCTGCATGGTCTAGTAGAGTGCGTAACATTCACACTGCCTGGTCTAGTAGAGTGAGTAATACTCACACTGCCTGGTCTGGTAGAGTGCCTAACACTCCCCGCTGCATGGTCTAGTAGAGTGCGTAACACTTCCCGCTGCCTGGTCTAGTAGAGTGCGTAACAGTTCCCGCTGCCTGGTCAGGTAGAGTGCGTAACATTCACAATGCCTGGTCTAGTAGAGTGCCTAACACTCCCCGCTGCATGGTCTAGTAGAGTGCGTAACACTCCCCACTGCCTGGTCTAGTAGAGTGCCTAACACTCCCCGCTGCCTGGTCTAGTAGAGTGCGTAACACTTCCCACTGCCTGGTCTAGTAGAGTGCGTAAAACTCCCCGCTGCATGGTCTAGTAGAGTGCGTAACACTCCCCGCTGCCTGGTCTAGTAGAGTGCATAACACTCACACTGCCTGGTCTAGTAGAGTGCCTAACACTCACCGCTGCCTGGTCTAGTAGAGTGTGTAACACTCCCCGCTGCCTGGTCTAACAGAGTGCGTAACACTCATACTTCCTGGTCGAGTAGAGTGCGCAACACTCCCCGGTGCCTGGTCTAGTAGAGTGCGTAACACTCACACTGGCTGGTCTAGTAGAGTGCCTAACAATCCCGCTGCCTGGTCTAGTAGAGTGCCTAACACTCCCGCTGCCTGGTCTAGTAGAGTGCCTAACACTCACACTTCCTGGTCTAGTAGAGTGCCTAACACTCCCCGCTGCCTGGTCTAGTAGAGTGCGGAACACTCCCCACTGCCTGGTCTAGTAGAGTGCCTAACACTCCCCGCTGCCTGGTCTAGTAGAGTGCGTAACACTCCCCGCTGCCTGGTCTAGTAGAGTGCCTAACACTCCCCGCTGCCTGGTCTAGTAGAGTGCGTAACACTCACACTTCCTGGTCTAGTAGAGTGCCTAACACTCCCCGCTGCCTGGTCTAGTATAGTGCCTAACACTCCCCGCTGCCTGGTCTAGTAGAGTGCCTAACACTCCCCGCTGCCTGGTCTAGTATAGTGCCTAACACTCCCAGCTGCCTGGTCTAGTAGAGTGCGTAACACTCCCCGCTGCCTGGTCTAGTAGAGTGCGTAACACTCCCCGCTGCCTGGTCTAGTAGAGTGCCTAACACTCCCCGCTGCCTGGTCTAGTAGAGTGCGTAACACTCCCAGCTGCCTGGTCTAGTAGAGTGCCTAACACTCCCCGCTGCCTGGTCTAGTATAGTGCCTAACACTCCCCGCTGCCTGGTCTAGTAGAGTGCCTAACACTCCCCGCTGCCTGGTCTAGTATAGTGCCTAACACTCCCAGCTGCCTGGTCTAGTAGAGTGCGTAACACTCCCCGCTGCCAGGTCTAGTAGAGTGCCTAACACTCCCCGCTGCCTAGTCTAGTAGAGTGCCTAACACTCCCCGCTGCCTGGTCTAGTAGAGTGCGTAACACTCCCAGCTGCCTGGTCTAGTAGAGTGCATAACACTCCCCGCTGCCTGGTCAAGTAGAGTGCCTAACACTCCCCGCTGCCTGGTCTAGTAGAGTGCCTCACACTCCCAGCTGCCTGGTCTAGTAGAGTGCCTAACACTCCCAGCTGCCTGGTCTAGTAGAGTGACTAACACTCCCCGCTGCCTGGTCTAGTAGAGTGCCTAACACTCCCCGCTGCCTGGTCTAGTAGAGTGCCTAACACTCCCCGCTGCCTGGTCTAGTAGAGTGCCAAACACTCCCAGCTGCCTGGTCTAGTAGAGTGCCTAACACTCACACTGCCTGGTCTAGTAGAGTGCGTAACACTCACACTTCCTGGTCTAGTAGAGTGCCTAACACTCCCAGCTGCCTGGTCTAGTAGAGTGCGTAACACTCCCCGCTGCCTGGTCTAGTAGAGTGCCTAACACTCACACTTCCTGGTCTAGTAGAGTGCGTAACACTCCCCGCTGCCTGGTCTAGTAGAGTGCCTAACACTCCCCGCTGCCTGGTCTAGTAGAGTGCCTAACACTCCCCGCTGCCTGGTCTAGTAGAGTGCGTAACACTCCCAGCTGCCTGGTCTAGTAGAGTGCATAACACTCCCCGCTGCCTGGTCTAGTAGAGTGCCTAACACTCCCCGCTGCCTGGTCTAGTAGAGTGCCTCACACTCCCAGCTGCCTGGTCTAGTAGAGTGCCTAACACGCCCAGCTGCCTGGTCTAGTAGAGTGACTAACACTCCCCGCTGCCTGGTCTAGTAGAGTGCCTAACACTCCCCGCTGCCTGGTCTAGTAGAGTGCCTAACACTCCCCGCTGCCTGGTCTAGTAGAGTGCCAAACACTCCCAGCTGCCTGGTCTAGTAGAGTGCCTAACACTCACACTGCCTGGTCTAGTAGAGTGCGTAACACTCACACTTCCTGGTCTAGTAGAGTGCCTAACACTCCCCGCTGCCTGGTCTAGTAGAGTGCGTAACACTCCCCGCTGCCTGGTCTAGTAGAGTGCCTAACACTCACACTTCCTGGTCTAGTAGAGTGCGTAACACTCCCAGCTGCCTGGTCTAGTAGAGTGAGTAACACTCACACTTCCTGGTCTAGTAGAGTGACTAACACTCCCCGCTGCCTGGTCTAGTAGAGTGCCTAACACTCCCCGCTGCCTGGTCTAGTAGAGTGCCTAACACTCACACTTCCTGGTCTAGTAGAGTGCCTAACACTCACCGCTGCCTGGTCTAGTAGAGTGCCTAACACTCACACTTCCTGGTCTAGTAGAGTGCCTAACACTCCCCGCTGCCTGGTCTAGTAGAGTGCCTAACACTCACACTTCCTGGTCTAGTAGAGTGCCTAACACTCCCCGCTGCCTGGTCTAGTAGAGTGCCTAACACTCCCCGCTGCCTGGTCTAGTAGAGTGCGTAACACTCCCCGCTGCCTGGTCTAGTAGAGTGCGTAACACTCACACTTCCTGGTCTAGTAGAGTGCCTAACACTCACCGCTGCCTGGTCTAGTAGAGTGCGTAACACTCACACTTCCTGGTCTAGTAGAGTGCGTAACACTCACACTTCCTGGTCTAGTAGAGTGCCTAACACTTCCCGCTGCCTGGTCTAGTAGAGTGCCTAACACTCCCCGCTGCCTGGTCTAGTAGAGTGCCTAACACTCCCCGCTGCCTGGTCTAGTAGAGTGCGTAACACTCCCTGCTGCCTCGTCTAGTAGAGTGCGTAACACTCCCTGCTGCCTGGTCTAGTAGAGTGCCTAACACTCCTCGCTGCCTGGTCTAGTAGAGTGCCTAACACTCCCCGCTGCCTGGTCTAGTAGAGTGCGTAACACTCCCTGCTGCCTCGTCTAGTAGAGTGCGTAACACTCCCCGCTGCCTGGTCTAGTAGAGTGCCTAACACTCTCCGCTGCCTGGCCTAGTGGAGTGCGTAACACTCACACTGCCTGGTCTAGTAGAGTGCGTAACACTCCCCGCTGCCTGGTCTAGTAGAGTGCCTAACACTCCCGGCTGCCTGGTCTAGTAGAGTGCCTCACACTCCCAGCTGCCTGGTCTAGTAGAGTGCCTCACACTCCCCGCTGCCTGGTCTAGTAGAGTGCCTCACACTCCCAGCTGCCTGGTCTAGTAGAGTGCGTAACACTCCCTGCTGCCTGGTCTAGTAGAGTGCCTAACACTCCCCGCTGCCTGGTCTAGTAGAGTGCCTAACACTCCCCGCTGCCTGGTCTAGTAGAGTGCGTAACACTCCCCGCTGCCTGGTCTAGTAGAGTGCCTAACACTCCCCGCTGCCTGGTCTAGTAGAGTGCGCAACACTCCCTGCTGCCTGGTCAAGTAGAGTGCCTCGCACTCCCCGCTGCCTGGTCTAGTAGAGTGCGTAACACTCTCCGCTGCCTGGTCTAGTAGAGTGCATAACACTCCCCGCTGCCTGGTCTAGTAGAGTGCCTAACACTCCCCGCTGCCTGGTCTAGTAGAGTGCCTAACACTCACACTGCCTGGTCTAGTAGAGTGCGTAACACTCCCTGCTGCCTGGTCTAGTAGAGTGCGTAACACTCCCTGCTGCCTGGTCTAGTAGAGTGCCTCACACTCCCAGCTGCCTGGTCTAGTAGAGTGCCTCACACTCCCCGCTGCCTGGTCTAGTAGAGTGCGTAACACTCCCTGCTGCCTGGTCTAGTAGAGTGCCTAACACTCCCCGCTGCCTGGTCTAGTAGAGTGCGTAAAACTCCCTGCTGCCTGGTCTAGTAGAGTGCCTCACACTCCCCGCTGCCTGGTCTAGTAGAGTGCGTAACACTCTCCGCTGCCTGGTCTAGTAGAGTGCATAACACTCCCCGCTGCCTGGTCTAGTAGAGTGCCTAACACTCCCCGCTGCCTGGTCTAGTAGAGTGCCTAACACTCACACTGCCTGGTCTAGTAGAGTGCGTAACACTCCCCGCTGCCTGGTCTAGTAGAGTGCATAACACTCCCCGCTGCCTGGTCTAGTAGAGTGCCTAACACTCCCCGCTGCCTGGTCTAGTAGAGTGCCTAACACTCAAACTGCCTGGTCTAGTAGAGTGCGTAACACTCCCCGCTGCCTGGTCTAGTAGAGTGCGTAACACTCCCCGCTGCCTGGTCTAGTAGAGTGCCTAACACTCCCCGCTGCCTGGTCTAGTAGAGTGCCCAACACTCCCGCTGCCTGGTCTAGTAGAGTGCCTAACAACCCCACTGCCTGGTCTAATAGAGTGCCTAACACTCCCAGCTGCCTGGTCTAGTAGAGTGCCTAACACTCACACTTCCTGGTCTAATAGAGTGCCTAACACTCCCCGCTGCCTGGTCTAGTAGAGTGCCTAACACTCACACTTCCTGGTCTAATAGAGTGCCTAACACGCCCCGCTGCCTGGTCTAGTAGAGTGCGTAACACTCCCCGCTGCCTGGTCTAGTAGAGTGCCTAACACTCCCCGCTGCCTGGTCTAGTAGAGTGCCTAACACTCCCCGCTGCCTGGTCTAGTAGAGTGCCTAACACTCCCCGCTGCCTGGTCTAGTAGAGTGCCTAACACTCCCCGCTGCCTGGTCTAGTAGAGTGCCTAACACTCCCAGCTGCCTGGTCTAGTAGAGTGCCTAACACTCCCCGCTGCCTGGTCTAGTAGAGTGCCTAACACTCCCAGCTGCCTGGTCTAGTAGAGTGCCTAACACTCCCAGCTGCCTGGTCTAGTAGAGTGCCTAACACTAACAGCTGCCTGGTCTAGTAGAGTGCCTAACACTAACAGCTGCCTGGTCTAGTAGAGTGCCTAACACTCACACTTCCTGGTCTAGTAGAGTGCCTAACACTCCCCGCTGCCTGGTCTAGTAGAGTGCCTAACACTCACACTTCCTGGTCTAGTAGAGTGCCTAACACTCACACTTCCTGGTCTAGTAGAGTGCCTAACACTCCCCGCTGCCTGGTCTAGTAGAGTGCGTAACACTCCCGCTGCCTGGTCTAGTAGAGTGCCTAACACTCACACTGCCTGGTCTAGTAGAGTGCGTAACACTCCCCGCTGCCTGGCCTAGTGGAGTGCATAACACTCACACTTCCTGGTCTAGTAGAGTGCCTAACACTCACACTGCCTGGTCTAGTAGAGTGCCTAACACTCACACTGCCTGGTCTAGTATAGTGCCTAACACTCCCGCTGCCTGGTCTAGTAGAGTGCCTCACATTCCCCGCTGCCTGGTCTAGTAGAGTGCGTAACACTCCCTGCTGCCTGGTCTAGTAGAGTGCGTAACACTCCCCGCTGCCTGGTCTAGTAGAGTGCCTAACACTCCCCGCTGCCTAGTCTAGGAGAGTGCCTAACACTCACACTGCCTGGTCTAGTAGAGTGCCTAACACTCACACTGCCTGGTCTAGTATAGTGCCTAACACTCCCGCTGCCTGGTCTAGTAGAGTGCCTAACACTCCCCGCTGCCTGGTCTAGTAGAGTGCGTAACACTCCCTGCTGCCTGGTCTAGTAGAGTGCGTAACACTCCCCGCTGCCTGGTCTAGTAGAGTGCCTAACACTCCCCGCTGCCTAGTCTAGGAGAGTGCCTAACACTCACACTGCCTGGTCTAGTAGAGTGCCTAACACTCCCCGCTGCCTGGTCTAGTAGGGTGCCTAACACTCCCCGCTGCATGGTCTAGTAGAGTGCGGAACACTCCCCGCTGCCTGGTCTAGTAGAGTGCCTAACACTCCCAGCTGCCTGGTCTAGTAGAGTGCGGAACACTCCCAGCTGCCTGGTCTAGTAGAGTGCCTCACACTCCCCGCTGCCTGGTCTAGTAGAGTGCGTAACACTCCCCGCTGCCTGGTCTAGTAGAGTGCCTAACACTCCCAGCTGCCTGGTCTAGTAGAGTGCCTAACACTCCCCGCTGCCTGGTCTAGTAGAGTGCCTAACACTCCCCGCTGCCTGGTCTAGTAGAGTGCCTAACACTCCCAGCTGCCTGGTCTAGTACAGTGCGTAACACTCCCTGCTGCCTGGTCTAGTAGAGTGCGTAACACTCCCCGCTGCCTGGTCTAGTAGAGTGCGTAACACTCCCTGCTGCCTGGTCTAGTAGAGTGCGTAACACTCCCCGCTGCCTGGTCTAGTGGAGTGCCTAACACTCCCCGCTGCCTGGTCTAGTAGAGTGCGTAACACTCCCCGCTGCCTGGTCTAGTAGAGTGCCTAACACTCCCCGCTGCCTGGTCTAGTAGAGTGCCTAACACTCCCCGCTGCCTGGTCTAGTAGAGTGCGTAACACTCCCCGCTGCCTGGTCTAGTAGAGTGCGTAACACTCCCCGCTGCCTGGTCTAGTAGAGTGCGCAACACTCCCTGCTGCCTGGTCTAGTAGAGTGCGTAACACTCCCCGCTGCCTGGTCTAGTAGAGTGCCTAACACTCCCCGCTGCCTGGTCTAGTAGAGTGCGTAACACTCCCCGCTGCCTGGTCTAGTAGAGTGCCTAACACTCCCCGCTGCCTGGTCTAGTAGAGTGCCTAACACTCCCCGCTGCCTGGTCTAGTATAGTGCCTAACACTCCCAGCTGCCTGGTCTAGTAGAGTGCGTAACACTCCCAGCTGCCTGGTCTAGTAGAGTGCGTAACACTCCCTGCTGCCTGGTCTAGTAGAGTGCCTAACTCTCACACTGCCTGGTCTAGTAGAGTGCGTAACACTCACTGCTGCCTGGTCTAGTAGAGTGCCTAACACTCCCTGCTGCCTGGTCTAGTAGAGTGCCTAACACTCCCAGCTGCCTGGTCTATTAGAGTGCCTAACACTCCCCGCTGCCTGGTCTATTAGAGTGCCTAACACTCCCCGCTGCCTGGTCTAGTAGAGTGCGTAACACTCACACTTCCTGGTCTAGTAGAGTGCGTAACACTCCCCTCTGCCTGGTCTAGTAGAGTGCGTAACACTCACACTTCCTGGTCTAGTAGAGTGCCTAACACTCCCCGCTGCCTGGTCTAGTAGAGTGCGTAACACTCACACTTCCTGGTCTAGTAGAGTGCGTAACACTCCCCGCTGCCTGGTCTAGTAGAGTGCGTAACACTCACACTTCCTGGTCTAGTAGAGTGCCTAACACTCCCCGCTGCCTGGTCTAGTAGAGTGCCTAACACTCTCCGCTGCCTGGTCTAGTAGAGTGCGTAACACTCACACTTCCTGGTCTAGTAGAGTGCGTAACACTCCCCGCTGCCTGGTCTAGTAGAGTGCGTAACACTCACACTTCCTGGTCTAGTAGAGTGCCTAACACTCCCCGCTGCCTGGTCTAGTAGAGTGCCTAACACTCCCCGCTGCCTGGTCTAGTAGAGTGCGTAACACTCACACTTCCTGGTCTAGTAGAGTGCCTAACACTCCCCGCTGCCTGGTCTAGTAGAGTGCCTAACACTCTCCGCTGCCTGGTCTAGTAGAGTGCATAACAGTCACACTTCGTGGTCTAGTAGAGTGCGTAACACTCCCCACTGCCTGGTCTAGTAGAGTGCGTAACACTCCCCGCTGCCTGGTCAAGTAGAGTGCATAACACTCACACTTCGTGGTCTAGTAGAGTGCGTAACACTCCCCACTGCCTGGTCTAGTAGAGTGCCTCACACTCCCCGCTGCCTGGTCTAGTAGAGTGCCTAACACTCCCCGCTGCCTGGTCTAGTAGAGTGCCTAACACTCCCCGCTGCCTGGTCTAGTAGAGTGCGTAACACTCCCCACTGCCTGGTCTAGTAGAGTGAGTAACACTCACACTGCCTCCTTTAGTAGAGTGCGTAACACTCACGCTTCCTGGTCTAGTAGAGTGCGTAACATTCACACTGCCTGGTCTAGTAGAGTGCGTAACACTCACACTTCGTGGTCTAGTAGAGTGCGTAACACTCACGCTTCCTGGTCTAGTAGAGTGAGTAACACTCACACTGCCTCCTTTAGTAGAGTGCGTAACACTCACACTTCGTGGTCTAGTAGAGTGCGTAACACTCCCCACTGCCTGGTCGAGTAGAGTGCGTAACACTCCCCGCAGCCTGGTCTAGTAGAGTGCGTAACACTCTCCGCTGCCTGGTCTAGTAGAGTGCATAACAGTCACACTTCGTGGTCTAGTAGAGTGCGTAACACTCCCCACTGCCTGGTCTAGTAGAGTGCGTAACACTCTCCGCTGCCTGGTCTAGTAGAGTGCGTAACACTCCCCGCTGCCTGGTCTAGTAGAGTGCGTAACACTCTCCGCTGCCTGGTCTAGTAGAGTGCGTAACACTCCCCGCTGCCTGGTCTAGTAGAGTGCCTAACACTCCCCGCTGCCTGGTCTAGTAGAGTGCGTAACACTCCCCGCTGCCTGGTCTAGTAGAGTGCCTAACACTCCCCGCTGCCTGGTCTAGTAGAGTGCGTAACACTCCCCGCTGCCTGGTCTAGTAGAGTGCGTAACACTCCCCGCTGCCTGGTCTAGTAGAGTGCCTAACACTCCCCGCTGCCTGGTCTAGTAGAGTGCGTAACACTCCCCGCTGCCTGGTCTAGTAGAGTGCCTAACACTCCCCGCTGCCTGGTCTAGTAGAGTGCGTAACACTCCCAGCTGCCTGGTCTAGTAGAGTGCCTAACACTCCCCGCTGCCTGGTCTAGTAGAGTGCCTAACACTCCCCGCTGCCTGGTCTAGTAGAGTGCGTAACACTCCCCGCTGCCTGGTCTAGTAGAGTGCGTAACACTCCCCGCTGCCCGGTCTAGTAGAGTGCGTAACACTCCCCGCTGCCTGGTCTAGTAGAGTGCATAACAGTCACACTTCGTGGTCTAGTAGAGTGCGTAACACTCCCCACTGCCTGGTCTAGTAGAGTGCGTAACACTCTCCGCTGCCTGGTCTAGTAGAGTGCGTAACACTCCCCGCTGCCTGGTCTAGTAGAGTGCGTAACACTCTCCGCTGCCTGGTCTAGTAGAGTGCGTAACACTCCCCGCTGCCTGGTCTAGTAGAGTGCCTAGCACTCCCCGCTGCCTGGTCTAGTAGAGTGCGTAACACTCCCCGCTGCCTGGTCTAGTAGAGTGCCTAACACTCCCCGCTGCCTGGTCTAGTAGAGTGCGTAACACTCCCCGCTGCCTGGTCTAGTAGAGTGCGTAACACTCCCCGCTGCCTGGTCTAGTAGAGTGCGTAACACTCCCCGCTGCCTGGTCTAGTAGAGTGCGTAACACTCCCCGCTGCCTGGTCTAGTAGAGTGCGTAACACTCCCCGCTGCCTGGTCTAGTAGAGTGCGTAAGACTCACACTGCCTGGTCTAGTAGAGTGCGTAACACTCTCCGCTGCCTGGTCTAGTAGAGTGCATAACAGTCACACTTCCTGGTCTAGTAGAGTGCGTAACACTCCCCGCTGCCTGGTCTAGTAGAGTGCGTAACACTCCCTGCTGCCTGGTCTAGTAGAGTGCGTAACACTCCCCGCTGCCTGGTCTAGTAGAGTGCGTAACACTCCCCGCTGCCTGGTCTAGTAGAGTGCGTAACACTCACACTTCCTGGTCTAGTAGAGTGCCTAACACTCCCCGCTGCCTGGTCTAGTAGAGTGCCTAACACTCACCGCTGCCTGGTCTAGTAGAGTGCGTAACACTCACACTTCCTGGTCTAGTAGAGTGCCTAACACTCCCCGCTGCCTGGTCTAGTAGAGTGCCTAACACTCCCCGCTGCCTGGTCTAGTAGAGTGCGTAACACTCACACTTCCTGGTCTAGTAGAGTGCCTAACACTCCCCGCTGCCTGGTCTATTAGAGTGCCTAACACTCCCCGCTGCCTGGTCTAGTAGAGTGCGTAACACTCACACTTCCTGGTCTAGTAGAGTGCGTAACACTCCCCTCTGCCTGGTCTAGTAGAGTGCGTAACACTCACACTTCCTGGTCTAGTAGAGTGCCTAACACTCCCCGCTGCCTGGTCTAGTAGAGTGCGTAACACTCACACTTCCTGGTCTAGTAGAGTGCGTAACACTCCCCGCTGCCTGGTCTAGTAGAGTGCGTAACACTCACACTTCCTGGTCTAGTAGAGTGCCTAACACTCCCCGCTGCCTGGTCTAGTAGAGTGCCTAACACTCTCCGCTGCCTGGTCTAGTAGAGTGCGTAACACTCACACTTCCTGGTCTAGTAGAGTGCGTAACACTCCCCGCTGCCTGGTCTAGTAGAGTGCGTAACACTCACACTTCCTGGTCTAGTAGAGTGCCTAACACTCCCCGCTGCCTGGTCTAGTAGAGTGCCTAACACTCCCCGCTGCCTGGTCTAGTAGAGTGCGTAACACTCACACTTCCTGGTCTAGTAGAGTGCCTAACACTCCCCGCTGCCTGGTCTAGTAGAGTGCCTAACACTCTCCGCTGCCTGGTCTAGTAGAGTGCATAACAGTCACACTTCGTGGTCTAGTAGAGTGCGTAACACTCCCCACTGCCTGGTCTAGTAGAGTGCGTAACACTCCCCGCTGCCTGGTCAAGTAGAGTGCATAACACTCACACTTCGTGGTCTAGTAGAGTGCGTAACACTCCCCACTGCCTGGTCTAGTAGAGTGCCTCACACTCCCCGCTGCCTGGTCTAGTAGAGTGCCTAACACTCCCCGCTGCCTGGTCTAGTAGAGTGCCTAACACTCCCCGCTGCCTGGTCTAGTAGAGTGCGTAACACTCCCCACTGCCTGGTCTAGTAGAGTGAGTAACACTCACACTGCCTCCTTTAGTAGAGTGCGTAACACTCACGCTTCCTGGTCTAGTAGAGTGCGTAACATTCACACTGCCTGGTCTAGTAGAGTGCGTAAAACTCACACTTCGTGGTCTAGTAGAGTGCGTAACACTCACGCTTCCTGGTCTAGTAGAGTGAGTAACACTCACACTGCCTCCTTTAGTAGAGTGCGTAACACTCACACTTCGTGGTCTAGTAGAGTGCGTAACACTCCCCACTGCCTGGTCGAGTAGAGTGCGTAACACTCCCCGCAGCCTGGTCTAGTAGAGTGCGTAACACTCTCCGCTGCCTGGTCTAGTAGAGTGCATAACAGTCACACTTCGTGGTCTAGTAGAGTGCGTAACACTCCCCACTGCCTGGTCTAGTAGAGTGCGTAACACTCTCCGCTGCCTGGTCTAGTAGAGTGCGTAACACTCCCCGCTGCCTGGTCTAGTAGAGTGCGTAACACTCTCCGCTGCCTGGTCTAGTAGAGTGCGTAACACTCCCCGCTGCCTGGTCTAGTAGAGTGCCTAACACTCCCCGCTGCCTGGTCTAGTAGAGTGCGTAACACTCCCCGCTGCCTGGTCTAGTAGAGTGCCTAACACTCCCCGCTGCCTGGTCTAGTAGAGTGCGTAACACTCCCCGCTGCCTGGTCTAGTAGAGTGCGTAACACTCCCCGCTGCCTGGTCTAGTAGAGTGCCTAACACTCCCCGCTGCCTGGTCTAGTAGAGTGCGTAACACTCCCCGCTGCCTGGTCTAGTAGAGTGCCTAACACTCCCCGCTGCCTGGTCTAGTAGAGTGCGTAACACTCCCAGCTGCCTGGTCTAGTAGAGTGCCTAACACTCCCCGCTGCCTGGTCTAGTAGAGTGCCTAACACTCCCCGCTGCCTGGTCTAGTAGAGTGCGTAACACTCCCCGCTGCCTGGTCTAGTAGAGTGCGTAACACTCCCCGCTGCCCGGTCTAGTAGAGTGCGTAACACTCCCGCTGCCTGGTCTAGTAGAGTGCATAACAGTCACACTTCGTGGTCTAGTAGAGTGCGTAACACTCCCCACTGCCTGGTCTAGTAGAGTGCGTAACACTCTCCGCTGCCTGGTCTAGTAGAGTGCGTAACACTCCCCGCTGCCTGGTCTAGTAGAGTGCGTAACACTCTCCGCTGCCTGGTCTAGTAGAGTGCGTAACACTCCCCGCTGCCTGGTCTAGTAGAGTGCCTAGCACTCCCCGCTGCCTGGTCTAGTAGAGTGCGTAACACTCCCCGCTGCCTGGTCTAGTAGAGTGCCTAACACTCCCCGCTGCCTGGTCTAGTAGAGTGCGTAACACTCCCCGCTGCCTGGTCTAGTAGAGTGCGTAACACTCCCCGCTGCCTGGTCTAGTAGAGTGCGTAACACTCCCCGCTGCCTGGTCTAGTAGAGTGCGTAACACTCCCCGCTGCCCGGTCTAGTAGAGTGCGTAACACTCCCCGCTGCCTGGTCTAGTAGAGTGCGTAAGACTCACACTGCCTGGTCTAGTAGAGTGCGTAACACTCTCCGCTGCCTGGTCTAGTAGAGTGCATAACAGTCACACTTCCTGGTCTAGTAGAGTGCGTAACACTCCCCGCTGCCTGGTCTAGTAGAGTGCGTAACACTCCCTGCTGCCTGGTCTAGTAGAGTGCGTAACACTCCCCGCTGCCTGGTCTAGTAGAGTGCGTAACACTCCCCGCTGCCTGGTCTAGTAGAGTGCGTAACACTCCCAGCTGCCTGGTCTAGTAGAGTGCGTAACACTCACACTGCCTGGTCTACGAACTTAAATCATATTCAAAACAGACGCAAAAGAAGCCTAAATTTTGTACAACCGGTACTTCATTTACAAAAGGCAGATGACGTCCCTAAATGGGTACACTGTATAAAGTTCATTCTTGAAATACTTATGTATGTATGTATGTATGTATGAATGCATGTATGTATGTATGTATGTACAGTATGTATTAAATGAGACAGGTTTGGTATTCTCCAATCTTTCAGTAATCACTTTTCTTATTGGTTAGTTGTATTCATTTTACAGATATTATGACAAGTTCTGGTATATCTGATTCCTAATGCAAGTCATAAATACAACCACAGCTTTTACCCACACACCAGCCTTCCTAACAGGTGGACCAGTATAATGATAAGATTTCTTCAATATTATAACTTATGACAGAACAAAATGAGCCTCAATTGTATGACCTTCCACTACCAGGGGACGAACGCTGCCATCAACTTCCACTCTATCTTACTATCATCTCAGGTAATGAAACACTTAAGTATGGGGTTTGTCCAGATAATTCCCACTATATGTTATTATTTGTGTCAGTACCAACTATGACTCCACCTTCAGTGTAGCTTCTCTCACAATCCTCAACACCTCATACAGAGTCTTCCTGATTAATTTTATGACATCTTTAGTTGTTACATAAGTCTCTTGAGTTATTTTCTGTTATTATCACTATTTCTTCCTTTTAACATAGGAGTTTTTCATCTTTCAATAGTTTACTGTATAAATCCTTACACAGACAACAGTATTCTCCATAACTCTCATTCTTACTGAACTGCACTATCCTACCACATATACTGTGTCTCTCCTTTCTAAACACTACACACTTCTCTCGACAGTCACCTAACACATCACATCAGCTCTCACCTCTTAATACACAACAGGGAAATATTATTATTTTACCTATAATATAATATACCAAACCTCAACTGTTTGTCTCTTGTGAGTATTATGATGTCAGCCAGTCCCATGATGTCACTGTAGGGCCAAACGTAAATCACACCAGCTTGTATAAATGGTTTTAAAACTCTATTTCTTTTTCTTTTATTTCACTACATGTAATCTGTCTTCCATGATAGCATTGTAAAGTATTAACATGACAGATAGACCACGTCCGTCTTTATGGGTAACTCTTATAAGACTGTGTCAAACTTTAAAGGTGATTCACTTTCAATGTCTCCTACCTTGTTTACAGAATGGTACTGTATATTTCTCTTACTTGAATGGTTAATATTTACATCATCCCCGTCCACCTCTAGTAACCCAACACTAACTACTGCTGTGTGTGTCATCAATACCTAGCATCTGTGTCATCAATACCTAGCATCTGTGTGTGTCATCAATACCTAGCATCTGTGTGTGTCATCAATACCTAGCATCTGTGTCATCAATACCTAGCATCTGTGTGTGTCATCAATACCTAGCATCTGTGTCATCAATACCTAGCATCTGTGTGTGTCATCAATACCTAGCATCTGTGTCATCAATACCTAGCATCTGTGTGTCATCAATACCTAGCATCTGTGTGTGTCATCAATACCTAGCATCTGTGTCATCAATACCTAGCATCTGTGTGTGTCATCAATACCTAGCATCTGTGTGTGTCATCAATACCTAGCATCTGTGTCATCAATACCTAGCATCTGTGTGTGTCATCAATACCTAGCATCTGTGTGTGTCATCAATACCTAGCATCTGTGTCATCAATACCTAGCATCTGTGTGTGTCATCAATACCTAGCATCTGTGTCATCAATACCTAGCATCTGTGTCATCAATACCTAGCATCTGTGTGTCATCAATACCTAGCATCTGTGTGTGTCATCAATACCTAGCATCTGTGTCATCAATACCTAGCATCTGTGTGTGTCATCAATACCTAGCATCTGTGTCATCAATACCTAGCATCTGTGTGTGTCATCAATACCTAGCATCTGTGTGTGTCATCAATACCTAGCATCTGTGTCATCAATACCTAGCATCTGTGTGTGTCATCAATACCTAGCATCTGTGTCATCAATACCTAGCATCTGTGTCATCAATACCTAGCATCTGTGTGTGTCATCAATACCTAGCATCTGTGTCATCAATACCTAGCATCTGTGTGTCATCAATACCTAGCATTTGTGTGTCATCAATACCTAGCATTTGTGTGTCATCAATACCTAGCATCTGTGTGTGTCATCAATACCTAGCATCTGTGTCATCAATACCTAGCATCTGTGTGTGTCATCAATACCTAGCATCTGTGTCATCAATACCTAGCATCTGTGTGTGTCATCAATACCTAGTATCTGTGTCATCAATACCTAGCATCTGTGTGTGTCATCAATACCTAGCATCTGTGTCATCAATACCTAGCATCTGTGTCATCAATACCTAGCATCTGTGTCATCAATACCTAGCATCTGTGTGTGTCATCAATACCTAGCATCTGTGTCATCAATACCTAGCATCTGTGTGTGTCATCAATACCTAGCATCTGTCATCAATACCTAGCATCTGTGTGTCATCAATACCTAGCATTTGTGTGTGTCATCAATACCTAGCATTTGTGTGTCATCAATACCTAGCATTTGTGTGTCATCAATACCTAGCATCTGTGTGTGTCATCAATACCTAGCATCTGTGTCATCAATACCTAGCATCTGTGTGTGTCATCAATACCTAGCATCTGTGTGTGTCATCAATACCTAGCATCTGTGTCATCAATACCTAGCATCTGTGTGTGTCATCAATACCTAGCATCTGTGTCATCAATACCTAGCATCTGTGTGTGTCATCAATACCTAGCATCTGTGTCATCAATACCTAGCATCTGTGTGTGTCATCAATACCTAGCATCTGTGTCATCAATACCTAGCATCTGTGTGTCATCAATACCTAGCATTTGTGTGTGTCATCAATACCTAGCATTTGTGTGTCATCAATACCTAGCATCTGTGTGTCATCAATACCTAGCATCTGTGTCATCAATACCTAGCATCTGTGTGTGTCATCAATACCTAGCATCTGTGTCATCAATACCTAGCATCTGTGTGTGTCATCAATACCTAGCATCTGTGTCATCAATACCTAGCATCTGTGTGTGTCATCAATACCTAGCATCTGTGTGTGTCATCAATACCTAGCATCTGTGTCATCAATACCTAGCATCTGTGTCATCAATACCTAGCATCTGTGTGTGTCATCAATACCTAGCATCTGTGTGTGTCATCAATACCTAGCATCTGTGTCATCAATACCTAGCATCTGTGTGTGTCATCAATACCTAGCATCTGTCATCAATACCTAGCATCTGTGTCATCAATACCTAGCATCTGTGTGTGTCATCAATACCTAGCATCTGTGTCATCAATACCTAGCATCTGTGTGTGTCATCAATACCTAGCATCTGTGTGTGTCATCAATACCTAGCATCTGTGTCATCAATACCTAGCATCTGTGTGTGTCATCAATACCTAGCATCTGTGTGTGTCATCAATACCTAGCATCTGTGTCATCAATACCTAGCATCTGTGTGTGTCATCAATACCTAGCATCTGTGTGTGTCATCAATACCTAGCATCTGTGTCATCAATACCTAGCATCTGTGTGTGTCATCAATACCTAGCATCTGTGTCATCAATACCTAGCATCTGTGTCATCAATACCTAGCATCTGTGTGTGTCATCAATACCTAGCATCTGTGTCATCAATACCTAGCATCTGTGTGTCATCAATACCTAGCATTTGTGTGTGTCATCAATACCTAGCATTTGTGTGTCATCAATACCTAGCATCTGTGTGTGTCATCAATACCTAGCATCTGTGTCATCAATACCTAGCATCTGTGTCATCAATACCTAGCATCTGTGTGTCATCAATACCTAGCATCTGTGTCATCAATACCTAGCATCTGTGTCATCAATACCTAGCATCTGTGTGTGTCATCAATACCTAGCATCTGTGTCATCAATACCTAGCATCTGTGTGTGTCATCAATACCTAGCATCTGTGTCATCAATACCTAGCATCTGTGTGTGTCATCAATACCTAGCATCTGTGTCATCAATACCTAGCATCTGTGTGTGTCATCAATACCTAGCATCTGTGTCATCAATACCTAGCATCTGTGTCATCAATACCTAGCATCTGTGTGTGTCATCAATACCTAGCATCTGTCATCAATACCTAGCATCTGTCATCAATACCTAGCATCTGTGTGTGTCATCAATACCTAGCATCTGTGTCATCAATACCTAGCATCTGTGTGTGTCATCAATACCTAGCATCTGTGTCATCAATACCTAGCATCTGTGTGTGTCATCAATACCTAGCATCTGTGTGTCATCAATACCTAGCATCTGTGTCATCAATACCTAGCATCTGTGTGTGTCATCAATACCTAGCATCTGTGTGTGTCATCAATACCTAGCATCTGTGTCATCAATACCTAGCATCTGTGTGTGTCATCAATACCTAGCATCTGTGTCATCAATACCTAGCATCTGTGTGTCATCAATACCTAGCATTTGTGTGTCATCAATACCTAGCATTTGTGTGTCATCAATACCTAGCATCTGTGTGTGTCATCAATACCTAGCATCTGTGTCATCAATACCTAGCATCTGTGTGTCATCAATACCTAGCATCTGTGTCATCAATACCTAGCATCTGTGTCATCAATACCTAGCATCTGTGTGTCATCAATACCTAGCATCTGTGTCATCAATACCTAGCATCTGTGTCATCAATACCTAGCATCTGTGTCATCAATACCTAGGATCTGTGTCATCAATACCTAGCATCTGTGTCATCAATACCTAGCATCTGTGTCATCAATACCTAGCATCTGTGTCATCAATACCTAGCATCATTGTGTGTGTCATCAATACCTAGCATCTGTGTCATCAATACCTAGCATCATTGTGTGTGGTCATCAATATCCAACATTTTCCACTCCTTCTCTTTCAAAAACTCATATATCCAGACAACACTTGCGGCCACACACTGTCTCCACACTAACACTGGTCATAGCTACTCCTTCACTCTTATTAGACGTCATTTAACTGTCCTTCCAACACCACACAGCACTTGAAGATATTTAATACAATTTCCTTAAACGTAAAATTTAATAACACACAAATAAAAACAATTTCTCCCTTAGTGTTTTGTTTCGTCTAAAAAAAAGTCTATCTATTATTTACGTCTGTATATTTAGGTCCGTTCTCTAGCAACTGTTATACAAAACCTTGAAGAAAAACTATTGGTAAAATCGATGAAATTTGTTAATCTTCCCGAAAAACAGTAATTATGTGAACTATATCAACAAGTACCTGTTATGTGTTCAGTTTAACAGTACAACAAAGGTTATATCGTACTCAAGGTCATTGTACTCAAGGTCGAGGTCACCTTACTCAAGGTTAAGGTCATTGTACTCAAGATTAAGGTCATCATACTCGATGGGTTAGGCCTAGCGTCATCATACTCGATGGGTTAGGCCTAGCGTCATCACACTCAAAGGTTAAGGTCATCATACTCAAGGGGCCATCGTACTCAAGGTCATTGTACTCAAGGTCGAGGTCATCGTACTCAACAGCTAAGGTCATCGTACTCAAGGGGATAACATACTCAAATAAGGAGGATTATAACACTCAGGACAGACTAACAATCACACAATGAAATATAAATGAACACAAGCATTTTATTTACAGTCCAGTACAGATCCTGGAAGGCACAACCGGGGTGATGGAATAAAGCCAAACCTCTATTTAACGAACTATATAAGATAGGAAAGGCCGTTATATCCAGGGTCCGTTAGGTATCCGGTCTAGTGCAGTATTGAGCTATCATCAGTTTTGCTCTCTATAATGATCAAGTTTCCCCCTGTGTGTTACAATCCACAGTATAGTAACTTTTATACTGTACAATGTCTATTTGTGCAGGTGATAGGAACATAACTCACCTCTGGGTAGGTTTAAAGCTACTCTACCTCCACATTTTATCACAGTCTTGTTATTGAGAACTGTGTCAATGATTTCCCTTCAGTGTGTGTGTTATGTTGTTATTGATGGCGACTCAAGTTTACTAAATGGATCTAACAAGGATCTCAAACACGATCAAAACAAACAGAACACAACGATAAAATTTAAAACTATAGTATTACACTAACTACAGTACAGGTAAGGGAGTAGTCAGAACTGTGCAGGTGGTCATAGGTCCACGTAGACAGCCTCACAGACAAATTACACTCAAACGTTCAGACGACAAGTCGGGTCAGCCGCCTTCATTACAAAGTCGGAGAAAACCCTCCCATTTATATGAGCAGTGAAGGCCACAGTTGTCCTTGGTGGCAACATTGCCAGGCCTACACATGTTCTCAGGCTGGCTGAGTATAGTATAGTATAGTATAGTATAGTATAGTATAGTATAGTATAGTATAGTATAGTACAGTACAGTACAGTACCGTACAGTACAGTACAGTACAGTAGTCATGCTCAGCGTCAGGCCAACTCCACACCCGGGAATGTGATGGCTGACCCGTCTGTCAGGTCACCTGTAGGCCCGAGAATGTGGCCAAGGACAACTCCACTGGCCGCCTCAGTCCGGTCGGTGGTTCTGTTGCCATCCATGTTGGGGGGATGACTGTGCGTCTTAGTTTTCACGACATCATCCCGGAGAAGGACCAGACGCCCCGGGCAGGACCTGATGGTGCACCTCCAATAGCTGCGGATTCCACGAATCCGATTTCTGGTGTAAGTGAAGCCAGCGATGTACAACTTCCTGCCTCTAGTGTGAGAAGAGGTGCACACCAGGGGCTCCATGCTGGCTTCACTGTGTGGCTGAAGAATCTGTCACCACCAACAAGGAAACAGTTAGACTCAATCTTCCAGGGAGGTAACAAGGACACAGCCAAATATTACTGTACTGTACTGTACTGTACTGTACTGTATTGCACTGTACTGTACTGTATTGTATTGTACTGTACTGTATTGTACTGTATTGTACTGTACTGTATTGTACTGCACTGTATTGTATTGTACTGTACTGTACTGTATTGTAATGTACTGTATTGTACTGTACTGTACTGTATTGTACTGTACTGTATTGTACTGTACTGTATTGTACTGTATTGTATTGTACTGTACTGTATTGTACTGTACTGTACTGTACTGTATTGTACTGTACTGTATTGTACTGTATTGTACTGAACTGTATTATACTGTATTGTACTGTACTGTATTGTACTGTATTGTACTGTACTGTATTGTACTGTATTGTAATGTACTGTATTGTACTGTACTGTACTGTATTGTGATGTACTGTATTGTACTGTACTGTACTGTACTGTATTGTACTGTACTGTATTGTACTGTACTGTATTGTACTGTATTGTATTGTACTGTACTGTACTGTACTGTATTGTACTGTATTGTACTGTACTCTATTATACTGTATGTATTGTATTGTACTGTATGGCACTGCACTGTATTGTACTGTACTGTACTGTATTGTACTGTATTGTGCTGTACTGTATTGTACTGTACTGTATTGTACTGTACTGTACTCTATTGTACTGTATGTATTGTATTGTACTGTATGGCACTGCGCTGTATTGTACTGTACTATATTGTACTGTTTTGTACTGTACTATATTGTACTGTACTGTATTGTACTGTATTATATTGTAATGTACTGTGTTATACTGTATTGTACTGTACTATATTGTAATTGTACTGTACTGTGTTCTATTGTACTGTATTGTACTGTACTGTACTGTAATGTACTGTATTGTACTGCACTGTATTGTACTGTACTATATTGTACTGTACTGTACTGTACTGTATTGTACTGAATGCACTGTACTGCATTGTACTGTACTGAACTGTATTGTACTGTACTGTATTGTACTGTACTGTATTGTACTGTAATGTACTGTATTGTACTGTACTGTAAGTATTGTATTGTACTGTATTGTATTGTACTGAATGCACTGTACTGTATTGTATTGTACTGTATTGTACTGTACTGTATTGTACTATACAGTATTGTACTGTCTTTTACTATACTGTATTGCAGTGTACTGTATTGCACTGTATTGTATTGTACTGTACTGTACTGTATTGTACTGTAGTGTATTGTACTGTAGTGTATTGTAATGTATTGTATTGTACTGTATTGTACTGTACTGTACTGTATTGTACTGTACTGTACTGTATTGTACTGTAGTGTATTGTACTGTACTGTTTTGTACTGTACTGTATTGTAGTATATTGTACTGTGCTGTATTGTATTGTACTGTATTGTAATGTACTGTATTGTACTGTATTGTATTGTACTGTACTGTATTGTACTGTACTGTACTGTATTGTACTGTATTGTATTGTAATGTACTGTAGTGTATTGTACTGTACTGTAGTGTATTGTACTGTATTTTACTGTACTGTATTTTACTCTACTGTATTGCACTGTACTATTTGCACTGTACTGTATTGTACTGTGTTGTACATTTCAGAGGAGAATGACAAGATTAATCCCGGGTATTAGGAACCTTGAGTACAGAGACAGGTTAAAGCATCTTAATTTGCACTCCCTTGAGAGACGTAGAGTGAGGGGCGATATGATAGAGGTGTATAAATGGAAGTCAGGGCTAAACAAAGGTGATATAACAAAGGTACTCAAATTATCCAACCAGGAGCGAACTCGTAACAATGGTTTTAAATTAGACAAATTTAGATTTAGGCGCGAGAGAGGTAAACATTGGTTTGGAAATAGAGTAGTGGATGAGTGGAACAAGTTACCAAATATCATCATTAACTCCAACACGCTGGATAGCTTCAAACATACAGTAGGTTGGGTGGATATATGAGTGATAGGGGTTGGGTGTAAAGGGGACTGCCCAGTATGGGTCAATAGGCCCGCTGCAGTTTCCTCCATTCTTATGTGTGTGTGTGTGTGTGTGTGTGTATGTGTGTGTACTGCATGTATGTGTGCATGTGTGTGTGTACTATGTGTGTGCATGTGTGTACTGTGTGTGTGTGTGTGTACTGTGTGTGTGTGTGTACTGTATGTATGTGTGCGTGTGTACTGTGTGCGTGTGTACTGTGTGCATGAGTGTGTGTTTGTGTACTGTGTGCATATGTGTGTGTGTGTGTGTGTGTGTGTGTGTGTGTGTGTACTGTGTGCATGTGTGCATGTGTGTGTGTGTGTGTACTGTATGTATGTGTGCATGTGTGTGTGTACTGTGTGTGTGTGTACTGTGTGTATGTACTGTGTGTGTGCACTGTATGTAAGTGTGCATGTGTGTGTGTACTGTGTGTGTGTGTGTGTGTGTGTACTGTGTGTGTGTGTGTACCGTGTGTGTGTGTACTGTATGTATGTGTGCGTGTGTGTGTGTGTGTACTGTGTATGTGTGTGTGTTGTGTGTGTGTACTGTGTATGTGTGTGTGTACTGTGTATGTGTGTGTGTACTGTGTGTGTGTGTGTGTGTACTGTATGTATGTGTGCATGTGTGTGTGTGTACTGTGTGTGTGTGTACTGTCTGTGTGTGTACTGTGTGTGTGTGTGTACTGTGTATGTGTACTGTGTGTGTGTGTATTGTGTATGTGTGTGTGTACTGTGTGTGTGTGTGTGTTGTATGTATGTGTGTGTGTGTATGTGTACTGTGTGTGTGTGTGTGTGTGTGTATGTGTACTGTGTGTGTGTGTGTGTGTGTGTGTACTGTGTGTATGTATGTGTGTGTGTGTGTGCTGTGTGTGTGTGTGTGTGTGTGTGTGTGTGTGTGTGTGTGTGTATGTGTACTGTGTGTGTGTGTGTGTGTGTGCACTGTGTGTGTGTGTACTGTGTGTGTGTGTGTACTGTGTGTACTGTGTGTGTACTGTGTGTGTGTGTGTACTGTGTGTACTGTATGTAAGTGTGCATGTGTGTGTGTACTGTGTGTGTGTGTGTACCGTGTGTGTGTGTGTACTGTGTGTATGTGTGTGTGTGTACTGTGTGTGTGTGTGTACTGTGTGTGTGTGTACTGTACGTATGTGTGCATGTGTGTGTGTGTGTGTGTGTGTGTACTGTGTGTACTGTACGTATGTGTGCGTGTGTGTGTGTGTGTGTACTGTGTGTGTGTGTAGTGTGGGTGTGTGTGTGTACTGTATGTGTGTGTGTGTACTGTATGTGTGTGTGTGTGTGTACTGTGTGTGTGTGTGTGTGTGTGTGTGTGTGTACTGTGTGTGTGTGTGTGTGTGTACTGTATGTGTGTGTGTGTGTGTGTGTGTGTAGTGTGTGTGTGTGTGTGTGTACTGTGTGTGTACTGTGTGTGTGTACTGTGTATACAGTGTTGATGGACACAAGTAAAGTATCTTGTGTTTCCTGAGGTAAGTTCAGAAACCCTTTACCCCTCAAGTATTGGTCAAAGAATAAAACAATATTAATGTAATAAATGTTATTTACTTTTTCAAAATATTTACAGATACATATTATTGTGTTACAAAAGGTGGTGTTGAACCATAAGGCAAACAGTGTTGTCTGCCAACACATGTACAGTACAGTACAGTACCAGATAACACTTACAGCACAGTACTACTGTAGCTATAAACAATGTATATTATACCTGCTATTATGATTCTTTACATACTGTAGTGTTTAAACTGGCTACCCAATAGCATCATAAGGGACTACTAATGTCACTTTAACCATAATATCTAGGCACAATACTGTACTGTACTGTGGTAGGTTCAGTAAGGTAATACACAGCCTGTCAAGTCACGACTAACACCCAAAGCAGATAATATATTTCTCCATTAGATAATATTGAGCAGCATCCTTGCCATGTGACCCAGTAAAAATAATAATTAAATAAATATACAATTAAGGCAGTAAAATCCCGGTCAATTACTGTACAGTACAGTACCAGGACTGACAAATATGTCGACTGTTGTCGTCGTACATTTCTTTTCCTTTCTCATTCGGGTAAACCAAACATGAGTCCTGTCACAACATTATCCACTACTGTACTGTGTGTGAGTTGAGTATTGTAGTGGTGGTCCATCTGGGTCAAGGGTCACAGCATTATCTACTACTGTACTGTGTGTGAGTTAAGTATTGTAGTGGTGGTCCATCTGGGTCAAGGGTCACAACATTATCCACTACTGTACTGTGTGTGAGTTGAGTATTGTAGTGGTGGTCCATCTGGGTCAAGGGTCACAACATTATCCACTACTGTACTGTGTGTGAGTTGAGTATTGTAGTGGTGGTCCATCTGGGTCAAGGGTCACAACATTATCCACTACTGTACTGTGTGTGAGTTAAGTATTGTAGTGGTGGTCCATCTGGGTCAAGGGTCACAACATTATCCACTACTGTACTGTGTGTGAGTTAAGTATTGTAGTGGTGGTCCATCTGGGTCAAGGGTCACAACATTATCCACTACTGTACTGTGTGTGAGTTGAGTATTGTAGTGGTGGTCCATCTGGGTCAAGGGTCACAACATTATCCACTACTGTACTGTGTGTGAGTTAAGTATTGTAGTGGTGGTCCATCTGGGTCAAGGGTCACAACATTATCCACTACTGTACTGTGTGTGAGTTGAGTATTGTAGTGGTGGTCCATCTGGGTCAAGGGTCACAACATTATCCACTACTGTACTGTGTGTGAGTTGAGTATTGTAGTGGTGGTCCATCTGGGTCAAGGGTCACAACATTATCCACTACTGTACTGTGTGTGAGTTGAGTATTGTAGTGGTGGTCCATCTGGGTCAAGGGTCACAACATTATCCACTACTGTACTGTGTGTGAGTTAAGTATTGTAGTGGTGGTCCATCTGGGTCAAGGGTCACAACATTATCCACTACTGTACTGTGTGTGAGTTGAGTATTGTAGTGGTGGTCCATCTGGGTCAGGGGTCACAACATTGTGTCTCAAACTATTACATTACTGTACTTTACCTATTATACTTTCCTTTAATCTGCAGTCATATACTGTACTGTACATGTATATTTTTGTACCATCAAAAGTTATAAGACATACAGTACAGTACAGTACAGCCACACAAATAAATTAAGATAAGTTCTTCATAACATACACCTCCATAACTGTTAGTTCCTGCACACATAATGACTTGTGTACTAAAACAACAAGTTTCTTCCACTACACGTTGGACAGTAATGATATTATGTGACTGGACACACCAACATGACACAAGATAAACACTGAGTGATGGTCCCAGGTGATGTTCACACTGTAGTGATGGTCCCAGGTGATGTTCACACTGTAGTGATGGTCCCAGGTGATGTTCACACTGTAGTGATGGTCCCAGGTGATGTTCACACTGTAGTGATGGCCCCAGGTGATGTTCACACTGTAGTGATGGCCCCAGGTGATGTTCAACACTGTAGTGATGGCCCCAGGTGATGTTCACACTGTAGTGATGGCCCTAGGTGATGTTCACACTGTAGTGATGGCCCCAGGTGATGTTCAACACTGTAGTGATGGCCCCAGGTGATGTTCACACTGTAGTGATGGCCCCAGGTGATGTTCACACTGTAGTGATGGTCCCAGGTGATGTTCACACTGTAGTGATGGCCCCAGGTGATGTTCACACTGTAGTGATGGTCCTAGGTGATGTTCACACTGTAGTGATGGTCCCAGGTGATGTTCACACTGTAGTGATGGTCCCAGGTGATGTTCACACTGTAGTGATGGTCCCAGGTGATGTTCACACTGTAGTGATGGCCCCAGGTGATGTTCACACTGTAGTGATGGCCCCAGGTGATGTTCACACTGTAGTGATGGCCCCAGGTGATGTTCACACTGTAGTGATGGTCCCAGGTGATGTTCACACTGTAGTGATGGCCCCAGGTGATGTTCACACTGTAGTGATGGCCCTAGGTGATGTTCACACTGTAGTGATGGTCCCAGGTGATGTTCACACTGTAGTGATGGCCCCAGGTGATGTTCACACTGTAGTGATGGTCCTAGGTGATGTTCACACTGTAGTGATGGTCCTAGGTGATGTTCACACTGTAGTGATGGTCCTAGGTGATGTTCACACTGTAGTGATGGTCCTAGGTGATGTTCACACTGTAGTGATGGTCCTAGGTGATGTTCACACTGTAGTGATGGTCCTAGGTGATGTTCACACTGTAGTGATGGCCCTAGGTGATGTTCACACTGTAGTGATGGCCCCAGGTGATGTTCAACACTGTAGTGATGGCCCCAGGTGATGTTCACACTGTAGTGATGGCCCCAGGTGATGTTCACACTGTAGTGATGGCCCCAGGTGATGTTCACACTGTAGTGATGGTCCTAGGTGATGTTCACACTGTAGTGATGGCCCCAGGTGATGTTCACACTGTAGTGATGGTCCTAGGTGATGTTCACACTGTAGTGATGGCCCTAGGTGATGTTCACACTGTAGTGATGGTCCTAGGTGATGTTCACACTGTAGTGATGGCCCCAGGTGATGTTCACACTGTAGTGATGGCCCCAGGTGATGTTCACACTGTAGTGATGGTCCTAGGTGATGTTCACACTGTAGTGATGGCCCCAGGTGATGTTCACACTGTAGTGATGGTCCTAGGTGATGTTCACACTGTAGTGATGGCCCTAGGTGATGTTCACACTGTAGTGATGGTCCTAGGTGATGTTCACACTGTAGTGATGGCCCCAGGTGATGTTCACACTGTAGTGATGGCCCCAGGTGATGTTCACACTGTAGTGATGGCCCCAGGTGATGTTCACACTGTAGTGATGGTCCCAGGTGATGTTCACACTGTAGTGATGTTCACACTGTAGTGATGGTCCTAGGTGATGTTCACACTGTAGTGATGGCCCCAGGTGATGTTCACACTGTAGTGATGGTCCTAGGTGATGTTCACACTGTAGTGATGGTCCTCGGTGATGTTCACACAGTAGTGATGTTCCTCGGTGATGTTCACACTGTAGTGTTGGTCCTCGGTGAAGTTCACACTGTAGTGATGGTCCTCGGTGATGTTCACACAGTAGTGATGTTCCTCGGTGATGTTCACACTGTAGTGTTGGTCCTAGGTGATGTTCACACTGTAGTGATCTTCCTCGGTGATGTTCACACTGTAATGTTGGTCCCAGGTGATGTTCACACTGTAGTGATGTTCCTCGGTGATGTTCACACTGTAGTGTTGGTCCCAGGTGATGTTCACACTGTAGTGTTGGTCCTAGGTGATGTTCACACTGTAGTGTTGGTCCTCGGTGATGTTCACACTGTAGTGTTGGTCCTAGGTGATGTTCACACTGTAGTGTTGGTCCTAGGTGATGTTCACACTGTAGTGTTGGTCCTAGGTGATGTTCACACTGTAGTGTTGGTCCTCGGTGATGTTCACACTGTAGTGTTGGTCCTAGATGATGTTCACACTGTAGTGTTGGTCCTAGGTGATGTTCACACTGTAGTGTTGGTCCTAGGTGATGTTCACACTGTAGTGTTGGTCCCAGGTGATGTTCACACTGTAGTGATGTTCCTCGGTGATGTTCACACTGTAGTGTTGGTCCCAGGTGATGTTCACACTGTAGTGATGGTCCTCGGTGATGTTCACATTGTAGTGATGTTCCTCGGTGATGTTCACACTGTAGTGTTGGTCCTACGTGATGTTCACACTGTAGTGTTGGTCCCAAGTGATGTTCACACTGTAGTGATGGTCCCAGGTGATGTTCACACTGTAGTGATGGTCCTCGGTGATGTTCACACTGTAGTGATGGTCCTAGGTGATGTTCACACTGTAGTGTTGGTCCCAGGTGATGTTCACACAGTAGTGATGGTCCTAGGTGATGTTCACACTGTAGTGATGGTCCTAGGTGATGTTCACACTGTAGTGATGGTCCTAGGTGATGTTCACACTGTAGTGATGGCCCCAGGTGATGTTCACACTGTAGTGATGGCCCCAGGTGATGTTCACACTGTAGTGATGGCCCCAGGTGATGTTCACACTGTAGTGATGGTCCCAGGTGATGTTCACACTGTAGTGATGGCCCCAGGTGATGTTCACACTGTAGTGATGGCCCTAGGTGATGTTCACACTGTAGTGATGGTCCCAGGTGATGTTCACACTGTAGTGATGGCCCCAGGTGATGTTCACACTGTAGTGATGGTCCTAGGTGATGTTCACACTGTAGTGATGGTCCTAGGTGATGTTCACACTGTAGTGATGGTCCTAGGTGATGTTCACACTGTAGTGATGGTCCTAGGTGATGTTCACACTGTAGTGATGGTCCTAGGTGATGTTCACACTGTAGTGATGGTCCTAGGTGATGTTCACACTGTAGTGATGGCCCTAGGTGATGTTCACACTGTAGTGTTGGTCCTAGGTGATGTTCACACTGTAGTGTTGGTCCTAGGTGATGTTCACACTGTAGTGTTGGTCCTAGGTGATGTTCACACTGTAGTGATGGTCCTAGGTGATGTTCACACTGTATTGATGGTCCCAGGTGATGTTCACACTGTAGTGTTGGTCCTAGGTGATGTTCACACTGTAGTGTTGGTCCTAGGTGATGTTCACACTGTAGTGTTGGTCCAACGTGATGTTCACACTGTAGTGATGGTCCCAGATGATGTTCACACTGTAGTGATGGTCCTAGGTGATGTTCACACTGTAGTGATGGTCCCAGGTGATGTTCACACTGTAGTGTTGGTCCTAGGTGATGTTCACACTGTAGTGTTGGTCCTAGGTGATGTTCACACTGTAGTGTTGGTCCAACGTGATGTTCACACTGTAGTGATGGTCCCAGATGATGTTCACACTGTAGTGATGGTCCTAGGTGATGTTCACACTGTAGTGATGTTCACACTGTAGTGATGTTCACACTGAAGTGATGGTCCCAGGTGATGCTCACACTGTAGTGTTGGTCCCAGGTGATGTTCACACTGTAGTGATGGTCCTGGGTGATGTTCACACTGTAGTAATGGTCCCAGGTGATGTTCACACTGTAGTGATGGTCCTAGGTGATGTTCACACTGTAGTGATGGTCCCAGGTGATGTTCACACTGTAGTGTTGGTCCCAGGTGATGTTCACACTGTAGTGATGGCCCCAGGTGATGTTCACACTGTAGTGATGGCCCCAGGTGATGTTCACACTGTAGTGATGGCCCCAGGTGATGTTCACACTGTAGTGATGGTCCCAGGTGATGTTCACACTGTAGTGATGGCCCCAGGTGATGTTCACACTGTAGTGATGGTCCTAGGTGATGTTCACACTGTAGTGATGGTCCCAGGTGATGTTCACACTGTAGTGATGGTCCCAGGTGATGTTCACACTGTAGTGATGGTCCTCGGTGATGTTCACACTGTAGTGATGGTCCTAGGTGATGTTCACACTGTAGTGATGGTCCCAGGTGATGTTCACACTGTAGTGATGGTCCTAGGTGATGTTCACACTGTAGTGATGGTCCTAGGTGATGTTCACACAGTAGTGATGGTCCTAGGTGATGTTCACACTGTAGTGTTGGTCCTAGGTGATGTTCACACTGTAGTGATGGTCCTAGGTGATGTTCACACTGTAGTGATGGTCCTAGGTGATGTTCACACTGTAGTGTTGGTCCTAGGTGATGTTCACACAGTAGTGATGGTCCTAGGTGATGTTCACACTGTAGTGATGGTCCTAGGTGATGTTCACACTGTAGTGATGGTCCTAGGTGATGTTCACACTGTAGTGATTGGTCCCAGGTGATGTTCACACTGTAGTGATGGTCCTCGGTGATGTCCACACTGTAGTGTTGGTCCCAGGTGATGTTCACACTGTAGTGTTGGTCCCAGGTGATGTTCACACTGTAGTGATGGTCCCAGGTGTTGTTCACACTGAAGTGTTGGTCCCAGGTGATGTTCACACTGTAGTGTTGGTCCTAGGTGATGTTCACACTGTAGTGATGGTCCCAGGTGATGTTCACACTGTAGTGATGGTCCTAGGTGATGTTCACACTGTAGTGATGGTCCCAGGTGATGTTCACACTGTAGTGATGGCCCCAGGTGATGTTCACACTGTAGTGATGGTCCTAGGTGATGTTCACACTGTAGTGATGGTCCTAGGTGATGTTCACACTGTAGTGATGGTCCCAGGTGATGTTCACACTGTAGTGTTGGTCCTAGGTGATGTTCACACTGTAGTGATGGTCCCAGGTGATGTTCACACTGTAGTGTTGGTCCCAGGTGATGTTCACACTGGAGTGTTGGTCCCAGGTGATGTTCACACTGGAGTGTTGGTCCTAGGTGATGTTCACACTGTAGTGCTCATCTGTTGTAAATTCTCAAACTCTTCTGCTGTAGTTCACTATTGTCTCTCTCTACTCAAACTGGACAGTCCATTCTGGTTCTCAGAATAATACTGTACAGTACACCAAAGATCTAGTATTCATGCAAAGACACTCACATTTTCAGTGCCTGGCAGTAGGAAGGAGCACATCTAGTACAGGTTAACACAATTTACCAAATTTCAGGTTATAAACTTTGAAGGTTACAGAAAAAAAAAATGGTCAAATGCTTTCGTCTATGAATGAAAATCCCTAAATTCAAGAAAATAACGTTATTTTTTATTTATTTTGTATATACAGCACGATATATATACTGTACTTTATATTTAATTTTTTTGTAGCACAGGAAGATGTTGAGGTCTAGACACAAGCAGCCAGTAAAGTCCAGGAGCTGGTCAGTTTACAGTACAGCAGACACTACTGGTGACACAGACAGCCAGTACAGTACAGTACAGGAGCTGGTCAGTTTACAGTACTGTTTCATCATTGTTAACTTGTACCACCAGCAGAACAACAGTAAATGAAACCCATTATCTGACAGGTCCAGTGTCACAATATGTTCAGAACAACTCACTTTATCTAATGGTCAAGAACTTGGCTCAAGCCTGAGACACACGTGGTACACTGTTGGCAAACAAGGGGGTGGATGGGTATGGTTTCCACACTGTGGCTCAATGGGTCACTTTTGGTACCTAGACTAATACAGTACTGTACTGTAGACTGTATAGAAAACATTTGTGTTTTGGGAACAACCTCCAACACCTCACTAAGCACAACCATAAAATGAGAAGACATCTACACTAACAACATATCAAGAATAATGCAGTATTGAACAATGTAGTGTCTAATAAGTACAGTACACACACACATAAGTACAATACTCTTGTTTACACTTACTTTGTGTATTTTTCGTTATTACCGACTTAGTGTGTCACTCAATCGTGCCCCAATGATAGTTCCTCTTGTGCTGGGCAACTTGATATCAAAAGGTTTGAATCACTGTCAGATTCAACAGTTATTGGTAAACACTGAAGCAGAGTTTAATCATGTGAAATAATTTTGTGAGGTTCAGTGGCTAAGTAGAGCAGGAGTACTGAAAAATGCATATGATCTTTTTGGAGAAATTGTTTTGTTTCTAGATATAAAGGATAACAGTGTCCCAGAACTGACCAACAAGAAATGGGTCTGTGATGTAGTATTTCTGGTGGACAGTAGTCAACATGTGAACAGTTTGGATGTGAAACTCTAAGAAAAAGATAAACTCATAGGTGACCTTTTCTTGTATCAAAGGATTTCGGAAAAAACTACGTCTCTGGAAGTTACAAATCAGTAAACATAATGCAGCTCATTTTCCAACTCTCAGCAATAATGAAATTAAGGATGAGCAGTTTTCAAAGTAAGCTGATCAGTTGACAGAGTTGCAGGATGAGTTCTCAGGATATTATTAGACGCCATGCACTAGCAATAGAATTATTTGCCGCACCTTTCACTGTGGCTGTAGAAACTGTTTCAGAGATACATCAGATGGAAGTCATCCACCTCCAATGTAATAATACATTAAAGATGGAATATGATACAGTTACAATCCACATTAATATTATAAGAATTATTTAACAAGTCCAGATTATTCACAACTTTCTGTTCAAAAAATAAAAAAAATTATGTCAGTGTTTGGAAGTACTGTACATAGTTATGTGAACAGCTTTTATGAAAAATGAATATACTGTAACTAAGAACAGCTTAAGGTCGTCTATGTGCACCTACTAAACACCCATTGTGTTGCTACATGATCCATCCAGCCACACATGCAGACTTAGTGGATCAAGTACAAAGTCACTCATCCAACACAGTGCTTAAACATTTTTGTCTTTAAATTTACCATTACTTTTGAATTATAAAAGCAATATAATGAGTGTCTGGCCCATCATGCCTCAGATGATTTTATTATGGTCCTCTATGTAATAGGTTCTCACGCCTCTGTTCTATGTTTTATAGATAAGTTCATGAGTGAGACCATGTGAATGTCAGGTGACAATAAACCACAATATGACAGAAAGAAAGTGAACAACATTTTGTAAACAGACCGAGGATGTTCCTGTGGCCGAGTCAGAAGATACTGAGACCGGTGCATCAGGCTTCTGAGAAAAATTAAGGCTCATGGCATCGAGGGGAAAGTTTTAAATTGGATAAAATCATGGCTCACCGATAGAATGCAGAGGGTCAGCGTAGATACAGTGACCCCTCGGTTAACGAACTCAATCCGTTCCAGAAGGTCGTTTGTTAACCGAAAAGTTCGTTAACCGAAACCATTGTTTCAATGGGTTTTTGGGTAATTGGTTCCAGCTCACCGAAAATTTCCTAAATTCAACAAAAATGGTAGAAAAGTTCACTTACTTTGAGGTGTGTATGTAGAAGGCTCCTGGATGATGATGATGGGAATTACAATGCGGGTAGAGGAGAAGGAAGAAGAGAAGGCATTGGGGTGGAAGAGAAGTCACCCCATGGCACCATTTCACCCATAAAATTTTAGTTCTTTTGGTGTATTTCAAGATTATTTTCTTTAAATCAACACTGTACTGCATTACATATTGTCAATATGTAAAATATATTTCAAAATGACCAATAATTTGCTTGGAAACACAGAAAAAAAGCGTTTAGTTGAAGAGAGTCTCAAGCAAGATGCTACCTCCAGTGAAAACAGAGAGACTAATGCCTGTTTGCTGTGTTAAGAGGCTGGATGCTGCGCTTTAAACTAGTCACTTTACCTTCAATTATGTTCAATAATTGTTAAAATGACTAAAAAATTGAATATTAAACTTTTAAAATTATTGAATAGTATAAACTTCTTGATATTTACTAAAATAGTTAGGAATTTAAGCCCTAGAACCGATTAATGTATTGGCGGACTGATACTAAAGCTGGTTGCCCGGCCAGTGCAAGCGAAAACAAGTTGAGGTCGGTTCGTAAGAAATTCGTTAACCGAATTTTTGTTCGTTAACCGAATTGAAGATCCTTATGGATGGCAGTTCGTTAACCGAGGCGTTCGTTAAACGAGGGGTCACTGTAGTGTTAAATCTGAGTGGGGCTGTGTAACCAGTGGGGTTCCCCAGGGGTCAGTACTTGGCCCACTCTTGTTCATAATCTACATAAACGATCTAGATACTGGGATCAGCAGTGACATAAGCAAGTTTGTGGATGACACCAAAATAGGGCGGCAGATTAATTCAGGGCAGGATGCAAATGCATTACAGGAGGATCTAAATAAACTGCAGGGGTGGTCTGAAAAATGGCAAATGAAATTCAACACCAGCAAGTGCAGCGTACTTAATATTGGAAGAACAAATACTGTCAATGTATACAGCCTTAACAACATCAACCTAGAGAAGACAACTTGTGAAAGAGACCTAGGGGTACTTGTAAGCCCGGACCTACGGCCTAAAAAACAGTGCGTTAATGTTCGAAATAAGGCAAACAGAGTATTGGGTTTTATATCTAGAAGTGTAAGTAATAAGAGTGCAGAGGTCTTATTGCAACTATATCTTGCGCTAGTCAGGCCGCACCTCGATTATGCGGTTCAGTTCTGGTGCCCTTTTTATAGAATGGATATCAATTCACCAGAGTCGGTGCAGCGAAGAATGACGAATGACGAAAATGATTCCGGGACTTAGAAACCTTCCATATCAGGATAGGTTAAAGAAACTAAACTTGCATTCCCTAGAAAGACGAAGAGTGCGGGGAGATATGATAGAGGTATTCAAGTGGGTGAAAGAAATCAATAAAGGAGATATAGATAAAGTTCTTATAATATCAGAGCAGGATAGGACTCGGAACAACGGATTCAAGTTGAATAAGTTCTGGTTTAGGAGGGAGATAGGAAGGAACTGGTTCACAAATAGGGTGGTGGACGAGTGGAACAAGCTAAGCAACTTTGTAGTAAGTGCTGGAATGCTGGAAAGTTTCAAAGGGAGGCTGGATAGATTCATGGATGATAGAGAGTGGTAGTAACTCTCGACAGGAGCTGCCATGCACAGGCCAACCGGCCTATTGCAGACTCCTTATTTTCTTATGTTCTTATGTAAGTAGAGAAGTGAAGAGTGTAGTTTGAGGCATCTGAAGGTGAAGAGTAATGTAAGAACAATATTGGTGGAGGTAAGAGGTGAAAACTCAAGGTCATGAATTAGTTTTTAGAAATGTGGTTGAGTATGGATGGCAATAAGGATAAAATGAGGAACCGAATGAAAGGAAGACGACTTGGAGATGGTTTGAGAACCTCGGTTAATGGCTGGCAAGGGTGGGGGAACTATGGCCCCCTGTCGAGAGTCTTTAGGTTAACCACCGACCACATCAGAAATCAGTGGTTTTTTCCCCTCTCTCGTAAGGGGAGATTCAGTGGGTTGAAGAATTTATTCCAAGATTCAAATATACTTCCCAGGATTCATACACTATTATCACACTAACTCCCACACAAACATTCATTAGAATCGAGCTACAATTTTTTGAAGTTTTTAAACTGGACTTACGTGGAGGGAGAGATGATGTAATATACAACCAGGGAAAATATCCATCTTATTTTGAATACAGTGATGTTAAAAGAAGAATTTTCCTTTCTGTGGTTGATGCCAACACTAGGCATGGCCCTAAAAGTGCACCATACTGTTGGCAGCCAACACTAGGCATAGTCCTAAAAGTGCACCATACTGTTGGCAGCCAACACTAGGCATGGTCCTAAAAGTGCACCATACTGTTGGCAGCAGTTTAAATTACAGCACTTATACCCATTAAATCTACAAAGACTGTTATAACCATTGAAAATAATAGGTGATCATTAAGAACACTTATGATTTCAATGTGGCCCCCTGACTTAAAGTCTTCCCACACCTGCTGTACAATATGGACCCAGCCCTGAGGAAGGAACATCTCCTTGGTAGTTACACCTAATATACAGTACAGTACTGTAGGGTGTAAGTCATGCCTACAGGACCCACTTACACCAAAAAGGGTAATTGGTGGAGGACGTTAGGAGAGAGGACATGGATGAAACTGTGTATTATGGTTGTGTACAATGTAAAGTAAAGGACTGCAGCAGATGGTAATTTACTAATAAGAGTTGGTGTTTCAGATGTTCTCCATAAATGACTAGTTGGTGGGTTCTGTGCTGACACACGTGATACAGTCACTCGAGTGATTGTGGAAACTAAGGGGATATGAGGCAGATCATTTTTTGGGGGGCTATAAGTAAGGTCAGGTAATGGTGATATGTTTGGGATATTTTATGCACTTAATACAATATTTTCACACAACCTATAGAAATATTTTGTCATTTATAAGTGATTTATAGTATATATCACACATCACTTACTGCAGTTATTACCGACACTTCATCACACTGGGCTCATTATTACCAACACTTCATCACACTGGGCTCATTATTACCAACACTTCATCACACTGGGCTCATTATTACCAACACTTCATCACACTGGGCTCATTATTACCAACACTTCATCAAACTGGGCTGATTATTACCAACACTTCATCACACTGGGCTCATTATCCCCAACACTTCATCACACTGGGATCATTATTACCAACACTTCATCACACTGGGCTGATTATTACCAACACTTCATCACACTGGGCTCATTATCCCCAACACTTCATCACACTGGGCTCATTATCCCCAACACTTCATCACACTGGGCTCATTATCCCCCAACACTTCATCACACTGGGCTCATACATACCCAGTGAGATAAATTCACCAATAATTAACAATAACACAACATGATCAAAAAGCATTGTGGGACTACTGATGGTTATACAGTAGACCCTCGACAACTATGCATGGCTATGGTCTCGGAAGGTATGAGTATAACTCGGGAAATGCTGAGATATATCAAATTATCTGGGAAAATCTCTGCATATCTGGTCACCTGCATCACCAACAATGCCTCTGTGTCACCTACCATGCCTCTGTGTCACCTACCATGCCTCTGTGTCACCAACCATGCCTCTGTGTCACCTACCATGCCTCTGTGTCACCAACCATGCCTCTGTGTCACCTATCATGCCTCTGTGTCACCAACCATGCCCCTGTGTCACCTACCATGCCTCTGTGTCACCTACCATGCCTCTGTGTCACCTACCATGCCTCTGTGTCACCAACCATGCCTCTGTGTCACCTACCATGCCTCTGTGTCACCTACCATGCCTCTGTGTCACCTACCATGCCTCTGTCACCAACCATGCCTCTGTGTCACCTACCATGCCTCTGTGTCACCAACCATGCCTCTGTGTCACCTATCATGCCTCTGTGTCACCAACCATGCCCCTGTGTCACCTACCATGCCTCTGTCACCATGCCTCTGTGTCACCTACCATGCCTCTGTGTCACCTACCATGCCTCTGTGTCACCAACCATGCCTCTGTGTCACCTACAATGCCTCTGTGTCACCTACCATGCCTCTGTGTCACCTACCATGCCTCTGTGTCGGGGAGTGCCTCGATAAGTCAGAATTTGGGATAACTTGGAAAGGCCAGAGCTTCACATATGCCAAGTTATTGAGGGCTTACTGTACTCACAAAATACTGTACAGTTAAGAATGCAGTGTACTGGTAAATGATTCTCTATTACAAACAAAGATAACCATAGAGGGTGTGGTAAACATCACAAGTGGAGGACAACTTTATACAGTGTGTCATAACTAAGACTGTGTCCATCAGGCAATACTACAAGTGTGCCTGGTGACATCATCTCTAACTACTGTACTGTACTAGGAGCCACAGTGGTCACACCCAGGGTCCCACACCACCACTCTTATGGGCCTCAACACAAACATATGGATACAAAAAGTGTAAGTCGGGAACACCGATGCTCGGGAAACTACTGCTGGTACACTCAAAACACGTCAAGTTGACCAACATAAAAAGCGGGGGAATAAGTTATAACTATACAACTGGTCCATCGCTTGTGTCTGGTGGAGGATTGTGACCAACAGTTTTACTGGATGGCTCCTGGGCCACTGCAGGTGATGACAACTCTGACGAACTTGTGTCAACTTCACGCTTCTGAGCTTCATAACTCTTCAAAAACTTGTCTGCCATCTGAAGAGCATATCTGTGTCCCTCAGACTGTAGATGATACATTGTGTGACGAATGGCATTACTCCAGTCCTGAAGAGGCTTGCTGACGAGAATGGCGTTAATGTTCTGGAACGCTACGCAGGGGGCACAGTAGAGGCCGTCCTGAGCCACACTGTATCGCAGCATAGGATACTGCGGGTTGTTGAACAACTTCTCCGGCACACGCCTTCTGTACTTGCCACACTGTCGCTGTGGAGGTTTCCAATGTTTGTGTGGAAGAAACTTAGTTGTTAGAATCATTTTGATGAGAGGGGCAGAAAACCTTTTTGGATAAGACAAGTCGAGAGTTCCAATGTCAACAAACGATGTTTGTGATGAAGATTTGTGTGAGCTGGCTGCCTCTAGTATGTCAGTAAGTACAAACTTCTCATTCATTGGCCTTGTTTGGGACGGATCTTCTGTCTGTTGAGAGATATGAACAATTTCAGTTACCTGTGAAGAGTTTTTCAAGTGCTATTAACAGCAGACCTCACAGCACTTTCTCACTCTGGAATCATTACTGTGAGCTCATAATTAAATAGGGTGGGGAGGGGCTAGTCTGTGTGTGTGTGCTGGGGCCGCATACTCAAAAACATTTACGGGACTGTATTATCTTTGTTGACCCCGTAGCTGGACTTACAGTCTCCGATCGGTATACTCAAAACCAATATTTGGCAGCGGACTCCGTACTCTAGCCCCTAACATACATCACCTCCTTAGACGCTGTAACACAATCAACCCGGATATAGTACATCGCTACTTCCCGATTGCATAAAAAAATAATAATAATAATATACTGTATGTTGTAATAATACTTGTTTGACTTGATTTATCATAGAATAATGAAGAAAATGTTTTGTACATCAACAGTTTGTTTTCTTAGTTCATTTTTTTTATGATAACAAGAGGCTCAAGTGTTTCTATTTGTTGGTGGATCTTTTGCCTTCTTACAACTTATCAAGTAATTTGTACCAAAATAGAAGATTTTAAAAGGTCCACATTTATGGTACAAATATTTGTTATGACTGAGTAAACTTGCAGATAGACCTTATTAATGTGGCATAGCCGTAGATATCTGTCAGTAACTAGAGCCAAATATGAGGTCAAGTGAACATTTTTGCCTAGACTCCGCCTTTGTTAGGACCAAGTTATAACAAGTTATTCTGCCAAGTATCCAATAAGTCCCCATGACTCAAAGTTAAATAATACCTAACCTAACCTAACCTAACCTAAGTTCATCAAACCTAATAAAAGAGAGGGGAGGGGGGGGGGGGAATTAAGTGATAAATAATTTTTTTTACTTCAATAAAGAATTATGTTCATAAGTTTTTCATCCGATACATTCAGGAGTGATTTTTTTGGCTGCAAAATTAGTAAATGTATCTCATCCTAACAAAACCTAACCTAACCTAATGTTACCTTACCTTATCTAACCTAACCTAACATTACCCGACCTAACCTAAGAGAGCCGCAACGCACATGACAAACAATTAAGTTCTCTAGAAAAATTTCAAATTCTTTTCTAAAAAACACATTTGCAGACACAACCAACTTTTTATAATAATTTTTCCAACATGTCTATGAATCTATTGATGATATATACATGTAACTTAAGATGAAACTATTATGGGTTTTAACCTTTATGCATTTTAAATTTAGGTTAGGTTCAGTAAGGCATGTTAAGGTTAGATTAGGTTAGGTTGTTAATATATAGGACTAACCTGCAAACGAGTTATTTGTATTATTAATTTTATTATTTTATTTTCATCAGTGAGTTCTGATATGGCAATCTTTTCTTGTTCAAATGTCTCGCTTTGTAGATAATTAGGGTGAAAGATGTGCACTAATGAGCCGACGCTGTACTGTGGTGCTTTTCCCCGGGCTCATGGCAGTTTCATTTTCAGCATGACGTGTGAAGGTTGTTGCCGGTCTTATATGGACACAAATTGTGAATTTAAAGAAAATGACAACGAGACCCTTCAATTGTTCAAAGACCACGGCATTGTTCCGTTAAATAGAAACGGTCCACACTGCGGGAATCCCTGTTCCTTCAGACCGAAAAGAAATTTTTCATCACTTCCTCAAAGCTCGACGTTTCCCGCCGCCACAATAAATCACTCCGTCGCCCGGGCTACACAAACGCTGATGCAGCCGTATCAATTGACGTATAAAAAAAATACCTCAAAGTCCCCTGGTAAGGAAGTTGGGTAAGGTTGGGCAGGTTTTTTGGTTAGGTCTGTTTTTCATACCAACAAATGTTAAGTTACGTTAATCTTAGAAAGATCCATTTTTTAACACATTTGCACAAACTACAACAGTGTCCACTATAAAAAAAAACCACAGTGAAAGTCCGGCGTTTATATATTCGTTTTCAATCAATTTCGCCTGCCGGTTAGTCCTGAAAAATTACTGGTTAGGTAAAGGTTATGTTAAGTAAAGGTAGGTTAGGTTAGGCTAGGTAAAGATTAGGCTAGGTAAAGGTAGGTTAGGTTAGGCTAGGTAAAGATTAGGCTAGGTAAAGGTAGGTTAGGTTAGGCTAGGTAAAGATTAGGCTAGGTAAAGGTAGGTTAGGTTAGGCTAGGTAAAGATTAGGCTAGGTAAAGGTAGGTTAGGCTAGGTAAAGATTAGGCTAGGTAAAGGTAGGTTAGGTTAGGCTTGGTAAAGATTAGGTTAAGTTAAGTTGGGTTAGGTTAGGGTAAGGTAAATTTCACTAATTTTACGGCCCCCATAAACATGACCACTAATTTTATTAAAACCAAAAACCTATGAAAAAATACTTTTTGTAAGAAAAATGTGATGTGTGTTATGCAACTCCCACCAACCGTTGTGTGCCATTTAAAGATTAGTAGGGTCATTACCTAATTACCTGACCATTGTGGACCTGGTCTCACCCTCCTCTGTATATATTCATCTTGTTTTGCATTACTCTCTCTAGTCTGTACTCACCCCTGAAGATGTGAATTACACGAAAGCGCTTGGGAACTTCGTGTTTTCTTCTTTCCTGGTGGTTATCAGCATATACCTAGATCACGCGCACCTACAGTGATTTACTTGCATATATATATATATACTGTACTGTATATATATTGGCTTATTTTGGTCATAGATTAACCATTAACCTCAAGTATTACTCAAACATAATTCCATCGCCACTAATGATGCTTGAAGTACATCTAGCAACTATGACTGGCGTCGATTTCAGCTGATTTCTCCTTCTCTTGTGATTGGTTGATGATTTTGTTAACTGAGCGACGATTGGCCAACGAGCTCCTGCACTGCCATCTACCTTCAGACAAGAGAACTGAATTTACAGGGTAAACACTAGAGTTACGGACTGCTTACAGGACTACAATTAAATTTTGAGTATGAGAAATTTACGAGACCGTAAGAAGTCTGTAAGTTAAGGTACTGTATCTCTGCTACTGTACGTAACTGATGAGGTGTTTTGAGTATGCGGCCCCTTAGTGTACAATGTTTCAGAACACAAGTACAATACTGCACATGCACCTTTCAGCACAGGTACACAACAGCAATGTTCAATAAACTCACAAATAAACTCTTGACCAAAAGAACTGTCCACATCATAAGAGAGGCAACAGCCTATTGTATACTATTGACTACAAACAATCTACAGTTGTTAATAATGAGAATTACTGCCTAGATACAGAGCAGAGTAGAGTAGAGTAGAGTACAGCACAGTACAGTACAATAAAAGCCATAGACAATATAGTGTAGAGTAAAGTGTGACCACAGGTCTCACCACTGAACCATAGCATACCAAGACCTATCTGAGAGGTCACATCTCCCCTTCATCACAGGTGGGACAAACACCCACACAGGATCGACCCAACCAGGAGCCACTTCACAGATTATAAGTCAAACAAAACATAAAAGAAAAGATACACAAACTGAGAACGATGAACCAAAACACAATGTTATCAACCGAGGTTAATGTAATGCTCCAGGGTGGAACATTTACCTCACAAACATAACTGACAGTAACACATCAACTGTAACACATTTCCGTATGTGTTGTTACTGTAACACTCAGGTCCTGTTAAAACAATACACTACACTACAGTATGAGTCACTGGTGTACACACAAATACAGTACAGTACTATAATAATACAAATACTTAAGAGGTTTTTATAAAACTCACATAACCTTAAAAGAAACACAATGGAAGGATATACAGTACAGTACAGTAATGGAAATTGTCCTTTATGTGGTACAGTACAGTATAGTACAGGACAGGACAGTACAGGACAACAGAGTACAGGACAGGACAGGACAGGAGTTGTTGATGCACGATGTGTTGTCAGCTGTTGTTCACCTTGCTCATCTTCTTCACCTCTTAATTGAGTAACTTTTATGAATGCTTCGTACTGTAGACTCGTTTAAGCTTCTGCCAAACCTCTGTGACATTTCCCTGGCGGCCTTGACGGGACCCATCTTGCAGCAGGCCTGGTAGATCTGCAGACGCTGCGATGGCGTCCACAGTATACACTTGCGGCGGCTTCTGCCCTTCGGTAAACTGCCATCGTTTTGAACCTGTTGATTGATGGTGTTGGTCAGTTTCATTCTTCAATGACATCAGCCGAGTGTGAGGAGCTGAGATGCGTCCTGTCACCCCTGTGTACATGTTATACTGTACAGTACTGCACCATGAGAGCACTGTAAACTACACTATCTCTCATCTCCTTTCCTCTCACTAACTGTCCACTGTTTCTGATGGCAGACTGTACATACACCCTGAGTATTGTTCTCTTAATGACGTCTACTGTAAGGTCAGGGTAAATCACCGTCACCCCTCCCTCACACATTTACTTACATTCACTTATCTCTATTCACTGCCACCCCCCAGCCATAAACAACAACCCTGCCCAAACAACATCCCAAAGGTGAATATTGACACTTCTAGGATTTTTCCCTCAGTGTCCAGGAACACAACCAAACTCTTTATGACGGAATAAAATTCTCACACTGTACTGCACTGGACTGAGCTCAACTACAAAATCAAGAGCAAGAACCTTTAGTACAGTACTGTAGTGCACTAACTAATACAACACACTATACATGACCAGCATCCACACCAGATATCTTACAATGGAGCCTCAGAATAATACTACATAATCCTTTATTGTCACACAGTAATATCTCCCACGGCCCAAATCCCTCGTAACTGGAACTCTCTGATAGCCGCAACTGAAATTTTCTCAGAAAATCGTTCCAAACCGGGAATTTTTTCAGAAAATTCCTGGTTTGGGAAAGATTTTTTGACGGGCACGTTTTCTGGAAAATTTGAATAAAATTTTCCTAGAACCCGGAAAATTCCGGGGATGGGGGGGATATTTTTCCGTGTTTGAAAGATGATGTGATATGCAATTTCTGTAACTTACGATAACATTTTTCTGTTACAGTAAGGTTGGGATATATTGAGACTTTATTTAACGATTTTTTTTATATCGCGGCTACCCAAATTATCAAAATTTTCCTATACAGTATATAGGCAATAAATGTTTTTATTTCGCAAGGGAAATCGGGCAGGAAACATTTCAAATGTACCGCCATGGCAAACAAATGCGTTATTTGCTCACCAGATGAGGCACGGTAGCTGCTCACTCACACTCGCTGGCTCGGCCTTTCTGAGCGAGTGACGAGAAAGCAGCCGACTGCTGCAGATTACGACTTCTAAGGTGAGTGTAAATGGGTTGCTACTGAGATGAAAAGTGAAGTGAAGTTAATGGAAATATTTAATACTGTAACTAATATTTTTGGTATTAGTTTATGATCGTCAAGTGAGGGTGGCAGTGTGGCGTCTACTGCCGAGTCTGGTGCTCCCAGGATGGTGCGTCAGCTGCCGAGTCTAGTGTTCATTGGTGCTTTAGCTAGTGAGAAAATGAACTCGTTAAGTCAAGTTTAGTTACTTTTATTGGCCTCCAGAACCTAACTCTATTTTTCCCATTGGTTACATGTAATTATAAACTGTGATTTAGTATGTAGCAAACATCCTTGGACCCTATCTGGCGATACATCCCGACACTACTGTACCGGGAAAATTACGAGATTGAGGGAATTTTTTACGGCTTTGCGAGAGTCGTCTCGTTACCTAGAAATATGTCATTCCCGGAAGTGCTCTGTACCAATAGTTGTTGTGGCTGACAGAGATATAACCGTATTTATATATATTTTGTTTCTAAATCCGCTACGCCAAGTTATTTCTATCTACAATATGAAGACTGACTCCACAGACACGAGACAATAATAATAACACAACGGGTAAATATTTTAACAACCTTCCCGAGTCAACAGGCATCACGGCGTTCACTCCTCAAGGTATTAATACATTAGTTTTCTGAGTGACCGTACACTATGTCTTTTCTTAACAACCACTGCCAACACTTACTCCTCATCAATAATTCAAATATAAATACTGTACAGAGAGAATAAGGTTTTTTTACACAACCATAAAATATATAATAAAAGTCCAAAGAAAATACAAAAGACAAATCTTATTTTATCTGGTACAGTACAGTACAGTACTGTATAATTACCAGTACAGGTGTACAGTACTCTGAAAATTGGCATCCCATTAACTGTTGCTTCACATAACTGATTATTATATATCGGGAAATAGCCTTAAGTTTTGTTGATGCTCCAGAGATGAAACGATCGGAAGAGGAGCGGAAGAGCTGTTTTGAATTTGGTGGGCGTTCGTGTGATGCAAATTCTTGCCACCAGAGGGCTCTGTGCACTGCCCTGACTCATTCTCATCATCTTTGCTCTCGTTAACATGTGTCTCTGACTTTGTGTTTTTCCGTTATTTCTGACTTAGTGTGATAGTCAATCATTCCCAAACACCCCAGTGATAGTTCGCTTGTGCTGGGCAGCTTGATGTGATATAACAAGGCATAATAAGAGCGGTGATGGACCAACAATGACTGGTAGAGCTATTTGTTTATACAGTATTGCTTACTTTTGAAAATTATTACAGAGTAGAGGAAAACCTTGATAAAAAGGTGTTGTTCAGCGATATTTTCCTTAACAATGGTCATCAATTAACACTATATACCATAAAAAAAAATTGGCCAAAACAATATCCATTTATATCCATTGGTTGGAATTTTTTTTATGGGTTGCATATACAGTAGTACCCCAATTTACTCGGTCAATTGAACCCACAGGGTACCGCGGAAAGTGAAATCCGCGTAAATGGAACAACAGAACATATGGGATTAATTCCAATAGAGACTGGCCTGACCCCCAAACTCCACTTTTTCCGACACAATACCTATGTTGTAGTAAAAATAACATCTAAATCTTATGATGGTATGCTCACACAATTAATATTTAAGAGAAATACAGTCGCCAGGTTAATGTCCATTCAAATAATAGACTCAAATCCCCCCCCCCCCCCTCTTCCCAGCTCACTGGCCCCTACCTCTCTGAGAAATGATTGGGTGAAACACTAGATTTTAACGTTTAGTAATAAATAATACCTCAGACTAAAGTTAGGATAATATAATTGACATTTCTGGATTCCTTGCAGGTCAAGGAATATTTTGAATGCAAACTTCATATATTTTGCACAAAAGATAAAATACTTGCTTTGTGTAAACCAAATTATTACATTAGATCTAAAATTTGTATGTCAAATGCAAAATCCATGATGTTTATATTCAAAATGATCATCATATTGTAAGAATTCCAGCAATGTAAATTATATTCTGGTCCAGTAATTTGTATGAATTTTATGAGCTAAAACAAATATCTTCAGTTAATAAAAAAAAAATATTTTTCACGACACTGTCTGTCAATCAAAGTACCCCAACTTGCCTCCCTCCTCTTCCAACCGCGCCAGATGGTCAGTCGGTCCCAACCCTCCCCCCCACCCCCCACCTTCCCTCCCTACCAGAGAAATGTTGGGTGAAAAAACTAATTTTAACTTTTAGTAACAAATAATACCTCAGATTAAAGTTAGGATAATATAATTGACATTGCTGGATTCCTTGTAAGACCAGGAACATTTTGAATATAAATGTCATATATTTTGCACAAAAGATAACATATTTACTCAGAGTAAACATTAGATCTAAAATTTGTATGTCTAATGCAAAATCTATGATGTTTATACTCAAAATGATCATCAAATTGTAAGAATTCCAGCAATGTAAATTATATTCTGGCCGGGTAATGTTTATGAATTTTATGAGCTAAATAAAAAAAAAATTATACTTCACGCGTATATGGGTAGATGAACCGCGGAAAGTGAAAGTTCGGTTCTGGCGAGGCACCGCGTATATGAGAAATCGCATAAAGTGAAACCGCGTAAAGCGGGGTAATACTGTACTCAAATTATTCACTGCTTTGCAAGGATTCCAACAATGCAAATTCTATTTTTGTACGTCAAGTCAGTGACTCTTTAAAAGGAAACAATATTTGACCCTATGCACCACCACAGGGAACGCATCTACCACAGTACAGTAGTTGTCAGCCGCGGCCAACCTGCTCACTTTAGTCCTGCATTTGTTTTTTTGTCGATCACATCTGTTCATCATCCCATACCTCCATCATTATCATTAGAGGTAAGTACTGTACTGTACATGTATTTATAATTGTGTTTTTTTCTAATAGTGAGCGGACGGCACTAACATTTACATTGAACACCGTTGTGATGAAGTGATATTTTCCATTTGTTTTTGTAACTGTACAATGCTTCACTTCTGTTTTCATGAACATGTGATCCGTATCGGCCACTATCATTGTGCTTATGTTGTCGTCGCTGTTTTTTCTTACAGTTAAGAACTTTTACTCTGTTTTAGTGACTGTGAAGAGAGGTTAATAATACCAGCGGGGCCTCACTCCCCCAACAAGAGGCCCATGAAGGGGACGTGTGATGATGGCCACACTTGTTCTTTGTGGTCAGTCTTGTTTGTTTTATATCAAATTTTGGAGTAGAAATTTTTTTGTCAATGATACATGTGTGTTGGGGACTGGCTGGGAATGCATCCCATTGAACCCCATGTTACAATGTTCTCTCTCTCTCTCTCTCTTTCTGTAATAATAATAATTTAATAATTTTTGGTTTATAGAAAGAGCATGGCAGTTGGAAGGCTGAAAATATACAGTTACATAATAGGTGAATGGGTCACTTGATTGACAAATAATATACAAGTAACAGAAGTGATACAAATATGATATATAATAACTAGGTGGGGAGAAGGTCATACTACAGGGCATTTCAACATAGTGACAGTGCAAAAAGTAAGATTGACCGGGAGTGAATACACTGGTTGATTAAAAGTTGTTGATAATTTTTACAATGGTTGGGACTGGGCTGTTCTTATAGCGATCAGTGCGTGCTCGCATGGGCTGGATGCGGTTGTGATGTCGACCGGCAATTATCGGACGAGGGATCTCGGGTGGAAGTAAGAGTCGGTGTCGAGGATGGTGCAGATGAGGTCGTGGTGATGGTCAGAGAGAGCTGAAAGGGTCAGTGTTGAGCGATTCTTGATATGTGGAGTAGGAAGGGGAGAGAATAATCTTGCATGCCCTCTTTTGCACTTTTTCTAGGTGTTTACGTTGTGTGGCATTTAGGGAGGAAGACCAGGTAGGGGAGGCATAGGTGAGCCTGGGAAGTATGAATGTTGAGTAAACACTGAGGGCTCGGGTGCAGGAACTCCGAGGGACTTGAGTCGGCAGAGGAGGTGGAGATGGAAACTGGAGGATTTGACAACTTCACTGACGTGTGTTTTCCAATTTAATTTGTTGTCTATGGTGACGCCGAGGAGCTTAGTGGAGTCCACAACCTGGAGTGTGTTGGGGACTAAAGTAATAGAGGGAGGTGGGACAACATCGGAGGAGAGGTTGATGTGCATAACCATGGTCTTGGTGTGGTTGATGGTGATGTGGTTGTTGGTGGCCCAATTTAGGAGACTGTTCAATAAATCCTGGAGGGCGGTGTAGTCAGGAGCTAAGTTGTTGACACTGATCCCAATGGTGGAGTCATCCACATATATCCAGCGAGCGGAGGTTTCTCTCAGGGCATCATTGATAAGCATAAGGAAGCATAGTGGTCCCATCTTGGTGTCTTGGGGGATGCCACAGGTGAGTGACTGAAAGGTGGAGACAGCCCCTCGGAAGCGTACGACTTGGCGTCCGTTATTGAGTTAGTCTGTAAGCCATAGTATAAGACTTCTCCGAAAACTGAGGCTGATAGTTGTTGATTAAATTGCGGTCGACTAGGTCAAATGGTTAGGTGAAGTCAATGAGGGCGACAGCCACAGACGTCTTTCGTTTCTCCAGATGGCGGTATATGTAGTTGAGAAAGTTGACAAGACAGTGAGTGGTGGAGAAAGTTTTCATATTACCAAATTGCTGAGGATCTATGGCGCCTGATAAATATCACCATAGGCCCAGTCGAACACGAAACTTGCACTTTTTAAGCTGGTTATTGGGGTGATGGCAATGGGTCATAATTGATTTAAAGAGTGCATGCATGCATGCATGCATGCATAATAATAATAATAATAATAATTAACGGTTTATTGAAAGAGCTTGGCAGCCAGAAGGCTGAAAATATACAGTTACATATTTGGGGAATGGGTTTCGAATTACAAATAATATACAAGTAACATAAGTGACACAAATAAGACATATAATAACTAGATGGGGAAAAGCTCAAACTACAGTTCATTTCAACATAGTGACAGTGCAAGGAGTAGTGTTTACTGGGAGTGAATACACCGGTTTATTACAAGTTATTGATGTGTGCGTGCGTGTGTGTGTGTGTGTGTATCAAGCACATTGTAGTATATGAAGAAGTTGATGAAGAGTTTGTTCAGGAGTCAGGTGGTGAGGTGACAGGCCAGGACACTCACACAACACACACATTAACAGCACTACTAAACCATTGTCTTATAACATTTTACTTTATAATTTATATTTTAAAATTAATTGATACACGATGACTCGACAGGGCTACTTTTGTACTTGGACAACTGATCAGTAATAAACCAGCACATATGGAGACTCATTATACACTAGTGACGTCACAAAGCTTTGAAACTGCAACCACAACTGCTGAGCAACCACATAAATTATCACAACCTGTACTCAAATGTACAGTGACCCCTCATTTAACGAACACCTCGGTTAACATAATTTCGATTAACGAACTGCCTTCCATAAGGATCTTCAATTCGGTTAACGAAAAAAAATTCGGTTAACGAAGTTCTTACGAACCGACCTCAACATGTTTTTGCTTGCACTGATCGGGCAACCAGCTTTAGTATCAGTCCGCCAATACATTAATCGGTTCTAGGGCTTAAATTCCTTACTATTTTAGTAAATATCAAGAAGTTTATACTATTCAATAATTTTAAAAGTTTAATATTCAATTTTTTAGTCATTTTAACAATTATTGAACATAATTGAAGGTAAAGTGACTAGTTTAATGCGCGGCATCCAGCCTCTTAACACAGCAAACAGGCGTTAGTCTCTCTGTTTTCAGTGGAGGTAACATCTTGCTTGAGACTCTCTTCAACTAAAGGCTTTTTTCTGTGTTTCCAAGCAAATTATTGGTCATTTTGAAATATATTTTGCATATTGACAATATGTAATGCAGTGCAGTGTTGATTTAAAGAAAATAATCTTGAATTACACCAAGAGAGCTAAAATTTTATGGGTGAAATGGCGCCATGGGGTGACTTATCCTCCACCCCAATGCCTTCTCTTCTTCCTTCTCCTCCACCCCCATTCTAAATCCTGTCATCATCAATTGTCCAGGAGCCTTCTACATACACACCTCAAAGTAAGTGAACTTTTCTACCATTTTTGTTGAATTTAGGAAATTTTCGGTGAGCTGGAACCAATTACCCAAAAACCCATTGAAACAATGGTTTCGGTTAACGAACTTTTCGGTTAACGAACGACCTTCTGGAACGGATTGAGTTCGTTAACGGAGGGGTCACTGTACTAAGTTAATTACTAAAATTTTTTGGTCTGGTGCAAACTATGGGATGTAAATACAGTATTACCCCGCCTAACGCGGTTTCACTTAAGGCGTTTTATCATATACGCGGTGCCTCGCCAGAGCTGAACTTTCACTTAACACGGATTTTTTCCACATATACGCGGTGAGTGTCCGGCTCGAGACGCTATTTTTAGATTTGCCCCACCCGCCACCCTGCCTGTTTTAGCTCATAAAATTCATACAAATTACCCGGCCAGAATATAATTTACATTGCTGGAATTCTTATAATTTGGTGATCATTTTGAATATAAACATCATATATTTTGCATTAGACATACAAATTTTAGATAACATTTTTTCTCTGGGTAACTATGTTATCTTTTGTGCAAAATATATGACATTTATATTCAAAATATTCCTGGTCTTACAAGGAATCCAGCAATGTCAATTATATTATCCTAACTTTAGTTTGAGGTATTATTTATTACAAAAAAGTTAAGTATTCTGGTTTTCCCACACATCTCCTTGGGACGGTTGGTGGGGGGTGGGGGGGAGGGAGGGACCGACGGACCATCTGTTACCCTGTGAAGAATATTTTTTTTTTTTTATTAACTGAAGATATTTGTTTTAGCTCATGAAATTCATACAAATTAGCCGGCCAGAATATAATTTACATTGCTGGAATTCTTATAATTTGGTGATCATTTTGAATATAAACATCATATATTTTGCATAAGACATACAAATTTTAGATAAAAAATTTTTCTGAGTAACTATGTTATCTTTTGTGCAAAATATATGACATTTATATTCAAAATATTCCTGGTCTTACAAGGAATCCAGCAATGTCAATTGTATTATCCTAACTTTAGTTTGAGGTATTATTTATTAAAATTTAGTGGTTTTCCCCCAAAAATTTCTCAGAGAGGGAAGAGCTGGCAGTGTAGTGTGAGAAGAGGGGGAGGGAGTTGAGTCCATTATTTGAATGGACATTAACTTGGCGACTGTATTTCTCTATTTCTCTTAAGTATTAATTGTGTGCATGTACCATCATAAAATTAAGATGTTATTTTTACTACAACATAGTTATGTGTCTTCAAAAAGTGGAGTTTGGGGGTCGGGTCGGTTTCTATTGGAATTAATCCCATATGTTCTGTTGTTCACTTAACGCGGATTTCACTTAACACAGGACCCTCTGGGTTCTATTGACCGCGTTAAGTGGGGTACAACTGTACTCAAATTAGTGGCTATCTTACAAGAATTCCACCTCCCACCTCCTCCCAGCCAGCAGGAGAGGGGAGCAGAAGGCGGTGGGTGAAGGATTTTATAGGATGAAGGTGGTTTTAGGTTAAAAGTTTTTTCGTATGAAATGTCACAGACTTGACTTAGTTGAACATAACTTGCATTGCTGGAATCCTTGCAAGATGGTGATTAATTTGTTAAATTCTGTATATAGAGACTGGTAGAATCTGCCTGCACACCCCTAAAAAGGTTGCCTGCCTCTCATTCTTACTGGGCAAAATAATATTTAATTGTTATCTATTAATTAATAAATATATGTTACTGTAATAATTTGAGCTTCATATACAGTAAGACTTATTTTTACCTTATTATTCAGCTTGTCATTTAAGGAAACGTCTTATAGAGAATTTAATAAGGATCATTATGGTATCAAATTCATCTCCCTATCACAATTAGCCACACTTGGGTGAGGAGGGAGGGAGGGAGGGAGGGGAGTGACCGCATGACTCTCCCTCCCTCAGTAGGTTCACCTCCCACCATCTCCAGCCACCTGTGCGACTGTTTCCTCACTCCATATTTTAAAATGTTATGTAATGCAATGTTGAAGGGATACAACTTTGCTTATTTACACTTATACTTATCACAATCTCTCTAAAAATACTTTAGGTTTTGTGTTTATTCCAGACATCTTCAGGTCATGAGACCCACTAATCCCCCGGCCAAGAAAGGGTAACCTGACATTCCATCCCTGTAAATTCAGTTGCCTCTGAAGATGTCTTGAATAAAGACAAAAGCTAAGGTTCTACAGTGTAGTTAGTTGACCGAGAGGCAGCAGCGAACAACACACGCGGCGGTGGCAGGACACACACTGAATGGCGGAAAGCTCGATTTAACAAATAGGGGTGGCTCAAATTAGTTCGTTAAATTGAGAAAACACTCTACTCAACGATGATATACGAGCTGCTTTAACTGACTGGCAGAATAACCCTCAGTTTCGGACCAAAGCTGATACCTTCCACAAGAAGAAAGTGGCGGCCCAGCATGAACTTCACAATCTAAAGAACGACTGTTTTAAAAATAAAGCATGTGAAGCACAAGAACTTGCACAACAACACAAGATGCACAAATTATTCAAGTCCACTAAAACACTTTATGGGCCAGTCACTCGTGGTACAGCTCCCCTCCACTCATCTGATGGTAACTCCATAATTAAAGACGATGAAGGCCTCCTTCAGTGCTGGAAAGAGCACTATCATTCACTGCTAGAGCACTCCCATTCACTGCAAACCGAAACACCGATGTGGATGTCCTGACTACCCAGCAGGTCCCTCAGCATCCAGAGCTGACCCACCTCAGCTATCCTCCATCCCTGGATGAGGTAGCAACTGCCATCAAACAGATGAAAAATAACAAAGCCTCAGGGGCTGATGGAATCCCAGCCGAGATGTATAAAGCAGGAGGACTCTGCTTACCAGCCGTCTCCACTCTCTTCCGGAGAATATATGGGAAAAGGAGGAAATTCCCGAAGCTCTTAAAGACGCCTCCTTTGTCAATATTTATAAGAACAAGGGAGACCGGCCAGAATGTGGCAACTACCGTGGGATCTCGCTGCTGTCCATAGCTGGCAAGATTATCGCCCGAGTCCTCCTAAACAGACTTCTTCTTGAGGCGGGAAACTTCCTCCCAGAATCTCAATGTGGCTTTAGACCATCACGTGGCACCACTGACATGATCTTTGCTGCCCGCAAGATAAAGGAAAGTGCAGAGAACAGCGTCGTGACCTGCACAAGGCCTTCATTGACCTAACCAAGGCCTTCGACAGAGTCAACAGGGAAGCCCTCTGGTGGACCCTCAGCCATTTTGGCTGCCCACCAAAATTCATCGCCATTGTGAGGCAACTCCACGATGGCATGAACGGCAGTGACCTGCACAATGGTACCCAGTCTGAGTTCTTCCCCATCCAAACAGGGATTAAACAAGGGTGTGTTCTGGCACCAACTCTCTTTTCCATCTTCATGGCTGCCTTCCTAACTCATGCCAATGCCAATTTAGCCAGCGGGGTGAACATCCAGTACCGGGTTAAGGGTCTTTTCAACATAAGACGACTCCAAACGGAACAAAGGTGTTGGCAGCTTCCATTACTGAACTTCAGTATGCAGACGACCACCCAATTTCACTATCTTGGCTCCCACCTGTGCACCACCACGAAAATCGATGAAGAGATTCAGCATCGGATCAGATGTGCATCTCAAGCTTTTGGCAGACTCCATACCCGTGTCTTCAGCTGTAGGGAGCTGAAATTATCTACAAAGTTACACATATATCAAGCAGTGGTCCTCCCCACCCTGCTATATGGCAGCGAGACATGGGTCACATACAGGAGGCACCTCAAGGCACTTGAAAACTTTCACCAACGTAGTCTACGTTCCATCCTCTGAGTTCGCTGGGAAGACAAGAGAACAAATGCCAATACTCTTGCTGACACCAACTGTAGGAGCATCGAGGCTACCATTACCCATGAACAACTACATTGGGCTGGCCATGTTACCCACATGGATGACAGTAGACTGCCAAAGCAGCTACTTAACAGTCACCTAACGAATAGTAAACGTAATGCCGGCGGGCAATTGAAAGGTATAAGGATAGTCTTCAGACAAACCTGAAAAGTGCCAAATCGACCCACTCACCTGGGAGACGATTACTCCACACTGTAATGCTTGGAGGAGCACCACACTTTTGAGTTAGCCTGACTGCATAACGAGGCAGACAAGCGCCAATGCCGGAAAGACGCTGCCACCGCCCCTCCCGTACTAGATGTAGCCCTCCATATGTGCAACATCTGTGCACAACCCTGCTGGTTCTATATCGGCCACTCTAGTCAATTCAGAGCTCACCAACGAAGGTGACATTCTTAATAACTCATATCATTTTATCACAGTTGAAGGAATGTCATACTCGACTCCGAGTGACAACATAGAGTGTGTGTGTGTGGATGGATGGATATATATATATATATATATATATATATATATATATATATATATATATATATATATATATATATATATATATATATATATATATATATACACACAGTTAACCCTCACTTTACGCGGTCCCGCATTCCGCGTTTCCGCGGTGCCCTACCAGAACCTCACGTGCTCACATTACGCGGTACGTGAACCCCATTACGCGGAGAGTGTCCGGCGCGACGCTGTTTTTAGATTCGCCCCACCAGCCACCCACCCGCCTGCCTGCCTGCCTCTCCCTCCTCCTCCCTCCGCTTGGGCAAGCGGCGCAGTAAGGTTGCGCAGTGTGTGTCTTTGTTGCATTATCACTGACGTCATATGACGTATCAGACCTGTGATTGGCCATGCATCCCTACCCCCCTCTGCTGCTAGCTGTAATTGGCTTAAAGTATTATGAAGTGTCCACCCGGGGGAGGGAGGAAAGACGATCCTTGACCTAGCCGCGCCAGTTTCATCCCTCAAGGCCACTCCGTGTAAACGCGCATCCATTGTTCCGTAAAATGGCTTCCGCCGGACCACCACCCCCAGAGAGAAACCTTTCCTTACCTGGACCCAGCGGCACTAAACCAAAGAAGACACGACGTTCCTTAAGCTACGAGGTGAAGTATACCATCATCCAAGAGTTGGAGAAAGGAACAAGGCAGGTTGATTTGGAGCGCCAGCATGGTGTGAACGAATCTACAATTCGAGCAATAAAGAAGGATTCAGCCAAGATAAAGGAGCACATGAAGATCACAAAGTCTACAGGTGCTTCTATGATCAAGTATTTTCACAACCAGGTGCTTCTCAAGACAGAAAAATTACTTGTGAGGTACTTGGTGCGTCAGGCACGACGAAACATGGCGGTCGACACGCGCTCTGTTAAGGACTACGCACGTGAACTGTACATGGCAGTGGCACGAAAGATGGGAACTTCAGAGTCCAAACCCATTAATGCTTCCTCTGGGTGGTTACAGAGGTTTAAGATCCGGAACTAGATCACCAATATAAACATTGGTGGTGAAGAAGCGAGTGCTGATCGTGCTGCGGCTCGGGAATTTCCTCCGTTTTTACGTGAGATTATGGAGGAAGGACAGTACAGTGACGACCAGGTGTTTAACATGGACGAATCTGGTCTTTTCTGGAAAAAGCTACCTTCCAAGTCCTTCGTTGTGAAGAATGCCAGCAGGATTCGGGGCCGGAAAATGCAGAAGGAACGCATCACCGTCCTGTTTACCACCAATGCCTCCGGTACCTGTAAGCTCAAGTTATCGGTGATCCACACAGCCCGCAAGCCGCACGCCTACAAAACCATGGACATGACCAAGCTAAATGTCCACTGGCTGACCGCACATAAGGCGTGGATGTTCTCTACACTGTCCCTCTCCTGGTTTGATGACTGTTTTGTTCCCAATGTAAAGAAATTCTGTGAGCGACAGAATGTGCCATTCAATATTTTGTTGCTGCTGGACAACGCACCAGGACACTCGCCCATACTGTTAGATCGTCACCCCAACGTAAAAGTGGTCTTCCTTCCTCCCAACACTACGTCATTAATCCAGCCCATAGACCAGGAGTTGATTTGCAATGTGAAAGCTGCATTCTCAACCAAAAAATTCCAGCTCCTGAACAACTACACCAACACCAGGGAAGAGTTGCGTAACCTGAGTGACACCACCACCGATAGCAAGAGCGAAGAAGATGAGGATCAACAGTTGGAACAGCAAAAAATACTGTTCAAACAATTCTGGAGAGTATTTAACATCAAGAAAGCTGTGGACTTCTTGGTGGAGTCATGGGATCAGCTGTCTATTGCTACAATTCGTCACGCATGGAGACATGTGTTGCATGGAATACCAGGTGAGAGGAGGAGTCAATCTGTGACTGGTGAGGTTCAGACTGTTGCAGTAGCAGTGGACCTTGCCAGAGAAGCTGCGCAGACTGTTACAGTTCCAGGCTTCTCCGAGACAACCAACGACGACATCTTGGAGGTGATCAGAAATCCTGAAGTGACTGCCGACGAGATGTTGGAAGAAGAACACGCCAGTGAAGAGGAGGAAGAAGGTGCGTCATTCTCCGAAGAACACAGTTTAACTCATAGTGATATTAAGGGTGCCATGGAGTGTGCAGAGAAGATGAAGTCCTTCCTTTCCCGCGACAATGACGATGACCGCTATGAAGTCTTCCATAACCGGCTGGTGCAGGCTATGGAGCCGTACATCAAGGTGTATCACGACAACATCAACGCCAGCCGTCAGCAAAGCATAACAGATTTCTTCGCCCGCAACCCACCACAGCCAGCCCAAGCCAGTGATAGTGGCAGTGAAGATGACTTTGAGGGATTTGTCAGGGAAGCCCTGACAACTGTAAGTGACAGTGATGGTGATTCACCTAGCAATGGTGATTCACCTGAGGGCCAGTAATCTGCCCTCTGCCTCGGAACCAGCCTCCATCCCCGTATGCCGACCCATCTCTTCTACTACCGTAAGTGTTACACCTAATTTTTAGTTTTCTAACCTAACCTTTATTTTTCCTATGTTAACCTTTATCTTTCCTAACCTAACCTCTTCTATATTACTTGTTTTTTCATACCATCATAAAGTTAAGATAAAATTTTTACTACAACATAGTTGTGTGTCGTCAAGAAGTGGAGTTTGGGGATCAGCCCGGACTCCATTTCAATTAATCCCATATGTTATGTTATTCACTTGACGCGTTTCTCACTTTACGCGGGACCCTCCGGGTTACATTAACCGTGTAAAGTGAGGGTTAACTGTATATATATATATATATATATATATATATATATATATATATATATATATATATATATATATATATATATATATATATATATATATATATATATATATATATATATATATATATATATATATATATATATATATATATATCTTGATGTACCCCTGTAAGAACAGGGATACATGTATGTATAAATGTGTAATAATAATAATAATAATAATAATAATAATTGACGGTTTATTGAAAAAGTTCTGCAGCCCGAAGGCTGAAAATATACATTGGACATAAATGACTTCTTACATACATTGGTGGTTTAACAAAAGCCTTCATTAGAGAAAGGTAAAGGAACATACAGTGAACATATAGATTATTGTAGGTGTTGAACAGCAAAAACGTAGTGTAGTAACTCCCTCCCAGATGGTGTTAGGAGGGACCTCACGTGGTGTAGTAGTTCCCTCAAAGATGGTGTTATGAGGGGCCTCACGTGGTGTAGTAATTCCCTCACAGATGGTGTTATGAGGGGCCTCACGTGGTGTAGTAATTCCTTCACAGATGGTGTTATGAGGGGCCTCACGTGGTGTAGTAATTCCCTCACAGATGGTGTTATGAGGGGCCTCACGTGGTGTAGTAATTCCCTCACAGATGGTGTTATGAAGGGCCTCACGTGGTGTAGTAATTCCCTCACAGATGGTGTTATGAGGGGCCTCACGTGGTGTAGTAATTCCCTCACAGATGGTGTTATGAGGGGCCTCACGTGGTGTAGTAACTCCTTCACATATGGTGTTATGAGGGGCCTCACGTGGTGTAGTAATTCCCTCACAGATGGTGTTATATGAGTGAGGTGTGGTTCCAGGCCTTCCTATCGTAGACGGATTAACACATCGCTGGTTGTTGGGTCTCACCGGCCGTTATCACTGGGTACCTGGGACCTCACTGTGTGAAGGTTAACTTGGGTACTACTGTTACTGTTGAGTTGTTCTCACTGACTTAAGCACTGTTCACCACTGTTCACCTCTGTTTAACAATGGTTCCATTCCTTTCCTAAATGAAATAGTAACTTCTGGCGAGAACATGTTGATATTCCGGTGGGGAGGAGGGTTCAGGGGAGGGAGTTGGTATGGGCCAACATAACAGTTGACCTGGCTGCTCCGAGAGGAGCGCCAGGTACGTCTTGACCCTTCGGTGGTCAAGGATGTGTGTGTGTGTGTGTGTGTGTGTGTGTGTGTGTGTGTGTGTGTGTACAGATAAATATTCCAGGGTTGAGTTCATGTGTACACCATGTACAGTCGGCCACAACAATAAGTACTATACAACTACGGTTCTTGTTTGAGACAAAATATCTGGTAACACCGTCCTGAACAGAACAGACAAAATGGCCTGTAATTTATTTTTTATTCCTACATATATGTTATAAATACTTTTGTTGTTAATGTTTTACTCGTGTCTCGTGTTTATATTACAAGTAATATATTGTATCCGATGGTGGTAAACTTGTTGACCACTGGGGTTGCAGTTATCGTACAGCTCCCTCCTCCTCTTCCACTTTTTCTCTTACTCTACTTTTTTTTACTGATGTTTGTATTAGTAAAGGAAGGAAGAGGAGTAAATAGAAGAATAAAGAAGGGAAACATAGAATAGTTAGAGATAACAAGAGAGGGGAGCCGAGTTTCAGCATGTGTCTGGATGTGCATTTTCAATGTTACCAGACCATTTCTGGACCTTACAGCAACAGTATGTACACAGTGGTCCCTCGGTTAAAGAACGGTTCGGTTAATGAATTACCTTCCATAAGAATCTTCAATTCGGTTAACAAAAAAAAAATTGATTAACGAAATCCTTACGAAAATCACGTCTTGTTGTGAGCATCAGCTGATCAGCTGATGGGCTAGTCTGCCAATTCAGTAATCTGTTCTATGTTTACATTCATTTCCAATGGAGTAAATATCAAGAAAGTTATGGTCTTTAATATTTTTTCATTTTTTATATTAAAATTATTAGTAATTTTAACATTTATTTAACATATTGATAATATATGCAGTACAGGGGACTAGTTTGTTGTGCACCCATCAGATGCGTGAATCAGCCACAAGGTGTCAGTTGAGACTTTGAAAAGAGTGGAGTGAGCATCTATTTTGTTGGTGTCTTGAATATTTTTGCATTTTTCATTGGTCATTCTGAACATTAGTTAACATATTGATAATATATAATGCAGTGCAGTGTTGATTTAAAGAAAATAATCTTGAATTACACCAAGTGAACTTAAAATTTTATGGGTGAAATGAGGCATCAAGCATGGGTCCCCTGAAAGGTGATTTTTCCTCCACCCCCACTTCCATCTTTTCTCCCTTCTCTTCCACCCCCACTTCCTTCTCTTCTCCCTTCTCCTCCACCCCCACTTCCTTCTCTTCTCCCTTCTCCTCCACCTCCACTTCCTTCTCTTCTCCCTTCTCCTCCACCCCCACTTCCTTCTCTTCTCCCTTCTCCTCCACCCCCACTTCTAATTCCCATCATCATCAACCAGGAACCTTCTACATACACACCTCAAAGTAAGTGCACTGTACTGCTTTTTTTTTTTTTTACTTTGTATGTACTTTTCGGTGAGCTGGAACCAATTACCCAATATCCCATTGAAACAATGGATTCAGTTAACGAATTTTTCGGTTAACGAACGACCTTCTGGAACGAATTGTGTTCGTTAACCGAGGGACCACTGTACTTATGCCTGTGGCCGACTGCACATATATTACATCATCTACATATATGCATATTACGAGTTTTATTAAATATACAAAAATAAATAAAAACTTAAATACTGTAACTAAAAACACCTAAAATTATAAAATTGATAAAATATTATATAAATTAAGGAGCAAATCACCTCCTTACATGTATACTGTACAGTGTATTAATAGATCACCTTTTTGTAGTACAGTGATCCCTCGGTTAACAAACGCCTCGGTTAACGAATTACCTTCCATAAGATTCTTCACTTCGGTTAATGAAAAAATTTCGGTTAACGAATTCCTTACGAATTTTCCCCATGTCTTCGCTTGCATTTGGCTGCTCACCAGCTGTAGTATTAGTCCGCCAATACAGTAATCGGTTCTAGGGCTTAAATTTGTTACCATTTTCGTAAATATCAAGAAGGTTGTACTATTCAATAATTTTAGAAGTTTTATATTAAATTTTTTAGTCATTTTAACAATTACTGAACATAATTGAAGTACAGGAAACTAGTTTTTTGCGCGCCAAACAGCCACTCAACACACCAAGCTTGGCGTCAGTTTGTTTATCGGTTCAGTGGAAGGAACATCTTGTTTAAGACTCTTCAACATAAACGCTTATTTTCTGTTTTTCCAGTCAAATTATTGGTCATTTTGAAATATATTTTACATATTGATAATATATATTGCAGTGCAGTGTTTATTTCAAGAAAATATTCTTTATTTACAGCAATAAGACTTAAAATTTCAGTGTTGAAATTGAATCCAGCATGGCTCCAACGAAATCGAGAAAAGTTATTTCAATCCAGGTAAAGCAGGAAATCATAAAGAAACATGAAGAAGGCATTAGAACAAATGTGCTTGGTAAAGACTATGGCATGTCGGCATCAACTGTGTCGACAATTCTTGCACAGAAAGACAAGTTCAAGGAAGTGAAAGTGAGAGACAAATCTACCAGACTGTTTAAAGGTAGATCATTGATATCAGAAACAGAGTTGTTACTTCTCATTTGGATCAGGGAAAAGCAAATGAAAGGTGATTCAGTTTCTACAGAATTTATTTGTGAAAGACCCAGGGAGATTTACAAACATTTAAAGGAAGATCAACCTGGTTCTTCTGGCACAGAGTTCCGAAGATTTTTGGGCCAGCAAGGGCTGGTTTGAAAAATTTAAGAAAAGAAGTGACATTTTCAGTGTTATTAGGCATGGTGAGGCTGCAAGTGCAGACAAAGAAGGAGCAGCAAAGTTTGTAGTGGACTTTAACAAACTGGTGGATGAAGAAAATTATCTTCCACAGCAAGTGTTCAATGTGGACGAAACTGGGCTGTTCTGGAAGAAAATGCCCAAAAGAACATTCATCACCAGAGATGAAGCCTCTTTACCTGGGCATAAACCCATAAAAGACCGTCTCACTCTATTGCTTGGTGCCAATGCTTCAGGGGATTTCCGACTGAAGCCTATGGTTGTCTACCACTCTGGGAACCCCAGGGCGCTCAAACAACAAAAAGTGGTAAGAACAAAGCTTCGAGTTTATTGGAAGTCCAACAGTAAGGCATGGGTAACGAGACCGCTCTTTAATGAATGTGCAGTTGAGGTGTTTTGCCCTTCTGTCAAGAGCTACCTTACCACCAATAAACTCCCTTTAAAGGCTCTTCTCCTCATGGATAATGCCCCTGGTCATGACCCTGACCTTGCCAGCACTTTGGAGTCTCAATTTGACTTTGTCAAAGTGTTGTTTTTGCCTCCCAACACTACATCAATCATACAGCCAATGGACCAAAATGTGATCAGCAACTTCAAGAAATTGTACATGAAGAAAATGTTCAGGAGGTGTCATCAGGGAACTTCCACTGATCCTGAACTAACACTGGCACAGTTCTGGAAGACACAATTTAACATTCTGGAGGCTGCAAAATTGATTGTGTCATCATGGCAAGAATTCTCCATTAGATCCCTCAATTCTGAATGGAAAGCACTGTGGCCATCAGTAGTCCATGATTTTGAGGGATTTGAAGAAGAAACAGAGTTGGACCAGGAGATTGTGTCCATTGGTCAGTCATTGGGCCTTGAAGTGGAGGAGGAGGATGTGGAAGAGCTTGTGATGTCTCATGAGGAGGAACTTACTCCTGATGACTTGAAGCAACTGGATGAGATGTTACAGGTAGAGGCTGACAGTGGTGAGGAGGAAAGGGAAAGTGGTGACCATATGTCTACTTCAGATTTGAAGGATGTTGTTCACTACTGGGATAAGTTCAGGAAACTGGCTTCAAGGCACCCAGATGTGGAAATAACAGAACCTATTTTGTGTAATGTTGAGGACAGAGTGGTCTCCTTCTTCAAACATCAGTTAATGATGAGGAGGAGAGATGCTCCACAACCAAAAATTGACAGATTCTTTACTAAAAGACATCGGGAAACAGATGCTAGCCCTCAGCCTTCCACTTCAAGAATGAGAGAGGATGTTCCTGCTGGAGAATCTGTCAGTCCAGAGGTTCCTGACATTTTCTTGGAAGGTGACTCACCTTCCAAGCAGTTAAATGATTCTCCTTCACCTCCACCTCCACTTCCTTCTCTTCTCCCTTCTCCTCCTGCACCTCCAGCTTCAAATTCACATCAGCATCATCATCCAGGAGCCTTCTACATACACACCTTAAAGTAAGTGTACTTTACTGCATTTTTTTTTTACTTTAGATAATTTTCGGTGAGCTGGAACCTATTAACCAAAAACCCATTGAAACAATGGTTTTGGTTAACGAACAACCTTCTGGAACGAATTGTGCTTGTTAACCGAGGGACCACTGTACTGCACTACCTCACTCATCTACCAAGCAGTCCATTCATCATCACAGACTATTAATAAAATATTCCCCCCCCTTCCCTAAAATGTGTGATGTGCATTTGTTGCTTAACCACCCGGTGACAACAAGACAGCGACGTGTAAGAAGCAATGAAGAAAATCACCAGACACATGCCATGGGTTGACTGACTGCCACCAAACACCTCCTACAAGCACAGTACAGTATTGTGGCATAATAACCTCAGTAGCTGACCATCACCAAGTTATAGCAGGGAAGGAAGGTTGGCTCCTCTTCTTCACAACCCAATAATGTAACTCTTATGAATACTGCGCACCGTAGACTCGTTGATCTTTCTACCAAACCTTTGGGACAATTGCCTGGCAGCTTTACTGGGACCCATCTCTGTACACGCTCGGTGGATCTGCAGACGCTCCTCGGTGTTCCAGCGCTTGTAGGCCCGCGGACATTTTCCCTCCGTCAGCCTGCCAACATCTTCAACCTGTTGGTTGAAGATGAAGGTCAGTTTGGCTGCTACTCTCACACTCAACAACAACTGACTTTGTTCCACCTTACACTCCCTCGTCTTTATGTCTATATTTAGGCCCCATCATCACAGTACAGTACAGTACAGTACTGTACTGTACTGTGCAGTATAGTACTGTACTGTACTGTACTGTACTGTACTGGTGACAGAAGTCCTCATTCATTTTATAAAAACAGTTGTTAAGTTCACTAGTTCCCATCTGCCAACCACCAACAACTTATCCTCCTCTGTCTTATATAAACTGTGTCTGCCTCTCCAGACATGAATACTTTATTTTAGAAAAAGTTTCAACTTTCTTCAATAATTACATAATCCTTCATGTACCTGTACAGTACAGTACTATACAGTACAGTACAGTACAGTACAGTACAGTACTGTACTGCACTGTATAGTACTGTACTGCACTGTATAGTACTGTACTGTACTGTAGTAGTATAGGTAAACCAGATCATTGATCAGTGAAGCTGTTCACACACTGATGATACACTCTCTACCAGTGTTCCTCTGTGTAGTGTGGTGAACTTCATAACAGTGTCTGTGGTCCTTGGTGGTCAACATGAGGTGTCCTCCAACACTCTGTTAATGTTTTCTCTTTAGCCTGAATGAATGCTTGTGCCGTACCAGAGCTGGAGGTAGTGTATTCCTCCCCATCTCAATTCAAATACTGTACAGTACATAAAATTTGTTTGTTTCTGCGACAACTTAGCCCACAAGAACACAGTCAAAATACAAAGGAAAGAAGTTGAGTGTTGCACCAACATCCTCAGTGATCCTACAGTCATTTCCACCATAAACCTCAACACTTGGTATAAAATCTATGCCACCAAACCAAAGCAAGTGTGGTGGAGTACACGAGGGTGACACTATCAACACACTCAGTTTCCTCACTTCCCACTACAAATTCCTCCTCTGCCTCTAAATATTGAAGTGGTTAATGTTACTGGGTTGTCTTCACCACCAAGAGAGAATGGCACGCACGCACGCACGCGCACGCCCGCACGCACGTTTGAGGGTCTGATACACATTAATAAGTACCTATAAGAGACCAGTGTCCAGGACATCTATTGAGCACTCATTAACCTCTACTGTACTGTAACTCATTTACACTGCCGGACACACGAACCTTATACGGCACACACCACTACAGCAAACTTCACTAATTATGGCAGACACCACTACAGCTAACTTCACCATTTATGGCAGACACCACTACAGCTAACTTCACCAATTATGGCAGACACCACTACAGCTAACTTCACCAATTATGGCAGACACCCCTACAGCTAACTTCACCAATTATGGCAGACACCACTACAGCTAACTTCACCAATTATGGCAGACACCCCTACAACTAACTTCACCAATTATGGCAGACACCCCTACAGCTAACTTCACCAATTATGGCAGACACCCCTACAGCTAACTTCACCAATTATGGTAGACACCCCTACAGCTAACTTCACCAATTATGGCAGACACCACTACAACTAACTTCACCAATTATGGCAGACACCCCTACAGCTAACTTCACCAATTATGGCAGACACCACTACAGCTAACTTCACCAATTATGGCAGACACCCCTACAGCTAACTTCACCAATTATGGCAGACACCACTACAGCTAACTTCACCAATTATGGCAGACACCCCTACAGCTAACTTCACCAATTATGGCAGACACCCCTACAGCTAACTTCACCAATTATGGCAGACACCCCTACAGCTAACTTCACCAATTAGGGTAGACACCCCTACAGCTAACTTCCACCAATGATGGCAGACACCCCTACAGCTAACTTCACCAAATATGGCAAACACCCCTACAGCTAACTTCACCAATTATGGCAGACACCACTACAGCTAACTTCACCAATTATGGCAGACACCCCTACAGCTAACTTCACCAATTATGGCAGACACCCCTACAGCAAACTTCACCAATTATGGTAGACACCCCTACAGCTAACTTCCACCAATGATGGCAGACACCCCTACAGCTAACTTCACCAATTATGGCAGACACCCCTACAGCTAACTTCACCAATTATGGCAGACACCCCTACAGCTAACTTCACCAATTATGGCAGACACCCCTACAGCTAACTTCACCAATTATGGCAGACACCCCTACAGCTAACTTCACCAATTATGGCAGACACCACTACAGCTAACTTCACCAATTATGGCAGACACCCCTACAGCCAACTTCACCAATTATGGCAGACACCCCTACAGCTAACTTCACCAATTATGTCAGACACCCCTACAGCTAACTTCATCAATTATGGCAGACACCCCTACAGCTAAATTCACCAATTATGGCAGACACCACTACAGCTAACTTCACCAATTATGGCAGACACCCCTACAGCTAACTATCACCAATTATGGCAGACACCCCTACAGCTAACTTCACCAATTATGGCAGACACCCCTACAGCTAACTTCACCAATTATGGCAGACACCCCTACAGCTAACTTCACCAATTATGGCAGACACCCCTACAGCTAACTTCACCAATTATGGCACACACCCCTACAGCTAATTTCACCAATTATGGCAGACACCACTACAGCTAACTTCACCAATTATGGCAGACACCCCTACAGCTAACTTCACCAATTATGGCAGACACCCCTACAGCTAACTTCACCAATTATGGCACACACCCCTACAGCTAACTTCACCAATTATGGCAGACACCCCTACAGCTAACTTCACCAATTATGGCAGACACCCCTACAGCTAACTTCACCAATTATGGCAGACACCCCTACAGCTAACTTCACCAATTATGGCAGACACCCCTACAGCTAACTTCACCAATTATGGCAGACACCCCTACAGCTAACTTCACCAATTATGGCAGACACCCCTACAGCTAACTATCACCAATTATGGCAGACACCCCTACAGCTAACTTCACCAATTATGGCAGACACCCCTACAGCTAACTTCACCAATTATGGCAGACACCCCTACAGCTAACTTCACCAATTATGGCAGACACCCCTACAGCTAACTATCACCAATTATGGCAGACACCCCTACAGCTAACTTCACCAATTATGGCAGACACCCCTACAGCTAACTTCACCAATTATGGCAGACACCCCTACAGCTAACTTCACCAATTATGGCAGACACCCCTACAGCTAACTTCACCAATTATGGCAGACACCCCTACAGCTAACTTCACCAATTAAGGCAGACACCCCTACAGCTAACTTCACCAATTATGGCAGACACCCCTACAGCTAACTTCACCAATTATATCAGACACCCCTACAGCTAACTTCACCAATTATGGCAGACACCCCTACACAAACTATCACCAATTATGGCAGACACCCCTACAACTAACTATCACCAATTATGGCAGACACCCCTACAGCTAACTTCACCAATTATGGCAGACACCCCTACAGCTAACTTCACCAATTATGGCAGACACCCCTACATTTAACATCCACCAATTATGGCAGACACCCTTACAGATAATTTCCACCAATTACGGCAGACACCCCTACAGCTAACTTCCACCAATTATGGCAGACACCCTTAAAGTTAACTTCCACCAATTATGGCAGACACCCCTACAACTATCACCAATTATGGCAGACACCCCTACAGCTAACTTCACCAATTATGGCAGACACCCCTACAACTAACTATCAACAATTATGGCAGACACCCCTACAGCTAACTTCCACCAATTATGGCAGACACCCCTAAAGCTAACTTCACCAATTATGGCAGACACCCCTACAGCTAACTTCACCAATTATGGCAGACACCCCTTCAGCTAACTTCCACCAATTATGGCAGACACCCCTAAAGCTAACTTCACCAATTATGGCAGACACCCCTACAGCTAACTTCACCAATTATAGCAGACACCCCTGCAGCTAACTTCACCAATTATGGCAGACACCCCTACAACTATCACCAATTATGGCAGACACCCCTACAGCTAACTATCACCAATTATGGCAGACACCCCTACAACTAACTATCACCAATTATGGCAGACACCCCTACAGCTAACTATCACCAATTATGGCAGACACCCCTACAGCAAACTATCACCAATTATGGAAGACACCCTTACAGCTAACTTCCACCAATTATGGCAGACACCCCTACAGCTAACTTCCACCAATTATGGCAGACACCCCTACAGCTAACTATCACCAATTATGGCAGACACCCCTACAGCTAACTATCACCAATTATGGCAGACACCCCTAAAGCTAACTATCACCAATTATGGCAGACACCCCTACAGCTAACTATCACCAATTATGGCAGACACCCCTACAGCTAACTTCACCAATTATGGCAGACACCCCTACAGCTAACTTCACCAATTATGGCAGACACCCCTACAGCTAACTTCACCAATTATGGCAGACACCCCTACAGCTAACTTCACCAATTATGGCAGACACCCCTACAGCTAACTTCACCAATTATGGCAGACACCCCTACAGCTAACTTCACCAATTATGGCAGACACCCCTACAGCTAACTATCACCAATTATGGCAGACACCCCTACAGCTAACTTCACCAATTATGGCAGACACCCCTACAGCTAACTTCACCAATTATGGCAGACACCCCTACAGCTAACTTCACCAATTATGGCAGACACCCCTACAGCTAACTTCACCAATTATGGCAGACACCCCTACAGCTAACTTCACCAATTATGGCAGACACCACTACAGCTAACTTCACCAATTATGGCAGACACCCCTACAGCTAACTTCACCAATTATGGCAGACACCCCTACAGCTAACTTCACCAATTATGGCAGACACCCCTACAGCTAACTTCACCAATTATGGCAGACACCCCTACAGCTAACTTCACCAATTATGGCAGACACCCCTACAGCTAACTATCACCAATTATGGCAGACACCCCTACAGCTAACTTCACCAATTATGGCAGAGATCCCTACAGCTAACTTCACCAATTATGGCAGACACCCCTACAGCTAACTTCACCAATTATGGCAGACACCCCTACACCTAACTATCACCAATTATGGCACACACACACACAGACACACACACACACACACCCCAATTATGGCACACACCCCTACAGCTAACTTCACCAATTATGGCAGACACCCCTACAGCTAACTTCACCAATTATGGCACACACCCCTACAGCTAACTTCACCAATTATGGCAGACACCCCTACAGCTAACTTCACCAATTATGGCAGACACCCCTACAGCTAACTTCACCAATTATGGCAGACACCCCTACAACTATCACCAATTATGGCAGACACCCCTACAGCTAACTTCACCAATTATGGCACACCCCTACAGCTAACTTCACCAATTATGGCAGACACCCCTACATTTAACATCCACCAATTATGGCAGACACCCTTACAGCTAATTTCCACCAATTATGGCAGATGCCCCTACAACTAACTTCCAGCAATTATGGCAGACACCCCTAAAGTTAACTTCCACCAATTATGGCAGACACCCCTACAGCTAACTTCCACCAATTATGGCAGACACCCTTAAAGTTAACTTCCACCAATTATGGCAGACACCCCTACAGCTAACTTCACCAATTATGGCAGACACCCCTACAACTAACTATCACCAATTATGGCAGACACCCCTACAGCTAACTTCCACCAATTATGGCAGACACCCCTAAAGCTAACTTCACCAATTATGGCAGACACCCCTACAGCTAAATTCACCAATTATGGCAGACACCCCTTCAGCTAACTTCCACCAATCATGGCAGACACCCCTAAAGCTAACTTCACCAATTATGGCAGACACCCCTACAGCTAACTTCACCAATTATGGCAGACACCCCTGCAGCTAACTTCACCAATTATGGCAGACACCCCTACAACTAACTATCACCAATTATGGCAGACACCCCTACAGCTAACTATCACCAATTATGGCAGACACCCCTACAACTATCACCAATTATGGCAGACACCCCTACAGCTAACTATCACCAATTATGGCAGACACCCCTACAGCTAACTTCACCAATTATGGCAGACACCCCTGCAGCTAACTTCACCAATTATGGCAGACACCCCTACAACTAACTATCACCAATTATGGAAGACACCCCTACAGGTAACTATCACCAATTATGGCAGACACCCTTACAGCTAACTATCACCAATTATGGCAGACACCCCTAAAGCTAACTATCACCAATTATGGCAGACACCCCTACAGCTAACTATCACCAATTATGGCAGACACCCCTACAGCTAACTTCACCAATTATGGCAGACACCCCTAAAGCTAACTTCACCAATTATGGCAGACACCCCTACAGCTAACTATCACCAATTATGGCAGACACCCCTACAGCTAACTATCACCAATTATGGCAGACACCCCTAAAGCTAACTATCACCAATTATGGCAGACACCCCTATAGCTAACTTCACCAATTATGGCAGACACCCCTAAAGCTAACTTCACCAATTATGGCAGACACCCCTACAACTAACTATCACCAATTACGGCAGACACCCCTACAGCTAACTTCCACCAATTACGGCAGGCACCCCTAAAGCTAACTTCCACCAATTATGGCAGACACCCCTACAGCTAACTATCACCAATTATGGCAGACACCCCTACAGCTAACTATCACCAATTATGGCAGACACCCCTACAGCTAACTATCTCAAATTATGGCAGACACCCCTAAAGCTAACTATCACCAATTATGGCAGACACCCCTACAGCTAACTATCACCAATTATGGCAGACACCCCTACAGCTAACTTCCACCAATTATGGCAGACACCCCTAAAGCTAACTTCCACCAGTTATGGCAGACACCCCTACAGCTAACTTCACCAATTATGGCAGACACCCCTACAGCTAACTTCACCAATTATGGCAGACACCCCTAAAGCTAACTTCACCAATTATGGCAGACACCCCTACAACTATCACCAATTATGGCACACACCCCTACAGCTAACTTCCACCAATTATGGCAGGCACCCCTAAAGCTAACTTCCACCAATTATGGCAGACACCCCTACAGCTAACTTCCACCAATGATGGCAGACACCCCTAAAGCTATCTTCCACCAATTATGGCAGACACCCCTACAGCTAACTTCACCAATTATGGCAGACGACCCTACAGCTAACTTCACCAATTATGGCAGACACCCCTAAAGCTAACTTCTACCAATTATGGCAGACACCCCTAAAGCTAACTTCCACCAATTATGGCAGACACCCCTAAAGCTAATTTCCACCAATTTTGGCAGACACCCCTACAGCTAACTTCCACCAATGATGGCAGACACCCCTACAGCTAACTTCCACCAATGATGGCAGACACCCCTAAAGCTATCTTCCACCAATTATGGGACACCCCTACAGCTAACTTCACCAATTATGGCAGACACCCCTACAGCTAACTTCACCAATTATGGCAGACACCCCAACAGCTAATTTCACCAATTATGGCAGACACCCCTACAGCTAACTTCCACCAATTATGGCAGACAACCCTACAGCTAACTTCACCAATTATGGCAGACACCCCTACAGCTATCTTCCACCAATTATGGCAGACACCCCTACAGCTAACTTCACCAATTATGGCAGACACCCCTACAGCTAACTTCCACCAATTATGGCAGACACCCCTACAGCTAACTTCACCAATTATGGCAGACACCCCTACAGCTAACTTCACCAATTATGGCAGACACCCCTACAGCTAACTTCCACCAATTATGGCAGACACCCCTACAGCTAACTTCCACCAATGATGGCAGACACCCCTACAGCTAACTTCACCAATGATGGCAGACACCCCTACAGCTAACTTCACCAATTATGGCAGACACCCCTACAGCTATCTTCCACCAATTATGGCAGACACCCCTACAGCTAACTTCACCAATTATGGCAGACACCCCTACAGCTAACTTCACCAATTATGGCAGACACCCCTACAGCTAACTTCACCAATTATGGCAGACACCCCTACAGCTAACTTCACCAATTATGGCAGACACCCCTACAGCTAACTTCCACCAATGATGGCAGACACCCCTACAGCTAACTTCCACCAATTATGGCAGACACCCCTACAGCTAACTTCACCAATTATGGCAGACACCCCTACAGCTAACTTCCACCAATTATGGCAGACACCCCTACAGCTAACTTCCACCAATGATGGCAGACACCCCTACAGCTAACTTCACCAATTATGGCAGACACCCCTACAGCTAACTTCCACCAATTATGGCAGACACCCCTACAGCTAACTTCCACCAATTATGGCAGACACCCCTACAGCTAACTTCCACCAATGATGGCAGACACCCCATTAATAATACTTATGGCATAAAGATGTTAATATAATGTGTTTGGTCAACATTTTCCAGTTATGTAAAGAAAAAATTTGCACGTCACCTATACTACAGAAACACTGTAAAAGAGAACTATAAAGTGTGTGTGTGTGTGTGTGTGTACTTCGGTCTTGAGGTGCATGTACGTAAGACTCATCTTCTCTTTCAACCTGCCCCTGGTTCAGACACGCCTCCACCATTCATCTTGTTTTTTTTTTGTTTTTTTTACGGGGATTAGCCCACCCGGGCATAGGTCACTGACCCACATTGGGGCCTGGGGGCTAAAATGTAATAGTAATAGTAGTAGTAGTAGTAGTGGTCAAAATAACTAAGGACGGCCAAAGACATCTAGGCGCAGTAATTGGCACTACGGACTTCAAGACCCAGTACGTAGCGGGAAAGGTGAATGAGTGGGTTACCGAAATCCAAGCTCTATCGGAGATTGCTAACACAGAGCCACATGCGGCCTTTGCAGCATTCACCCATGGAGTCAAGCATCGTTGGAACTACCTGATGCGTACCATCCCTGAGATCGGACCCCTCCTCCACCCTTTGGAAGAAGCAATCAGTGTCAAGTTCATTCCCAAACTAGTGAAACATCCTGACTTAACCCGAGCAGAAAGAACACTTCTTGCACTTCCACCAAGACTGGGAGGGATGGGACTAACTAATCCAGAGGAGATTGCTGACTCTGAACATCAAAATTCACTTAAGCTCACGTCAGCCCTCACTGACCACATAATAGCCCAGAATGCAACAGGGGAAGTGGACACCAGCGAAGTTAATAAGATCCGTAGGTCCATTACAACAGATCGGCAGCACTGCCAAAATGACATGTTGCAGCAACTATTGCTGCAGGTTCCAGAAAATCTGACAAAAAAAGTAGCTATAGCGCAGGAGGTGGGCGCCTCGAACTGGTTAACTACGTTACCGATAAGGGCAAATGGTTTCAGCCTTAACAAACAAGAATTTGCAGATGCCATTGCTCTAAGGTACGGTTGGCCAGTAGATGGTCTGCCCTCCCAATGCGTGTGTGGCTCTCCCTATGATGGCGATCACGCCATGGTCTGCAAGAAGGGGGGCTTCATATGCATGAGGCATGACGAGGTAAGGGATCTCACAGCAAATATGTTGAAGGAAATCTACCGGGACGTCATGGTAGAACCGCCCCTCCTCCCACTGGATGGCGAGATCTTCCAACATAGGACTTCAAACACTTCTAACGAAGCCCGTGTGGACGTCAGTGCTCGAGGATTCTGGACGCAGGGACAGCGAGCTTTCTTCGACATCAGGATTTTTGATCCCATGGCCGTTTGTCACCGTAACCTAGCTCTCGATGCTGCGCATAGGAGGAACGAGAACGACAAGAGAAGGGCATATGGGGAGAGAATTCAAAATGTTGATCAAGGCAGCTTCACTCCTCTAGTGTTCACAACCTCTGGAGGGATGGGCCCAAGTGCAAGATGTTTCTACGCCAGACTCGCGGAGCTGATCTCCGAACAGAAGCAGCAGCCCAGAAGTTCTGTTACAGCCTGGATGAGATGTCGACTGTCCTTCTCTCTCCTTCGGTCGGCTTTGCTCTGCCTCAGGGGAACGAGAGCTTCTGCCCCTACTCCGACAACTGCTGCACATATTGACTATGAGGCTACAGTCACTGAATGCCGCATAGATCTGCGGCTCAACTAATTCAACACAGATAGGATAGTTTCTTATGTATTAGGATATTTAATATTAAGGTAAATAAATGGGGGAGGCTGGAGGCCACGTTAAAAAAAAAAAAAAAAAAAAAAAAAGTAGTAGTAGTAGTAGTAATAATAATAATAATAATAATAATAATAATAATAATAATAATAATAATAATAATAACAACTCTGTAGTAATAATAACAATGAACCATACAGTATATACAAAAGTGAAAAACAATCAAAGTGAAAATCAATATATGTATGTTGTGTTGTCAATAGTAAGAGAAACAATTGAGACCCTGCAATTGTGTGTAAATGAGGCAGAAAGTCAGCTTAACAGTACTACCCTCTAATGTTACCCACTTTCGGTATCTCGGCTCCCACCTGTCCACCACCGCGGACATCGATGAAGAGATTCAGCATCGGATCAGATGTGCATCTCAAGCCTTTGGCAGACTCTGAAACCGTGTCTTCAGCTGTAGGGAGCTGAAATTATCTACAAAGTTACACATTGTTACGACCGTGTCGTATTTTTTCTATTTTTTTTTTATATATAACATGCTCCCATGTTCCATATTATTCCTGTAATGATGTGTTAAATTTACTATTATATATTCTAGTCACCTTACCCTGTGCTGTTAAGGTTTTAACTGTCATTATTTGTTCAAGCCCATCTTATTTCTTTATTTTGTATTGTAACCAGCATTCTTTGTTCTCTAACGACTATCTGCATCGTTAAACGACCCACCGGCGGGTCGCGTGGCGGGAGCCGACCTTATGTATATATAGGACCCACCAACTGACTTCAGTCAGTTCAGTCCTCTTGTCATATAGTCCACATCCTTTGAGTAACACTTGTTGCTTATACTTAATTTATTTGTGTTGTTCCTGTCGCCACCAATGTGGTATATCTATGTGAGTGCCTATTTATGTCTCTGTTTGTGTCCATCAGTATTTGCTTAGTTGTATTTAAGTAATTCAGTGTTATTTCACGTTAGTTAATTTCAGTGATAGTTTTTATATGTTTATGCAGTGTTAACGTAATCCAATGCTTTATTTTTATTCTTTTGATGTTTCGATGTTTAGTATCATTTGTGTCTTAAAGGTTTCGATGGTGAATCAATTTGTTGCGACAGCCTACGAGGCTCTTTATTGTGTTAATATTTAATTAATTAAATTCTTAAAGGTTTACGTTATTTATTTTTATTCTCTTTTAATTTACTTCACTTTTTGTTTGGTTACGCCTAGAACCTGGATATTTAAGTAAATTAAGAGACGGCGTAACAACATATATCGAGCAGTGGTCCTCCCCACCCTGCTATATGGCAGCGAAACATGGGTCACATACAGGAGGCACCTCAAGGCACTTGAAAGCTTTCACCAACGTAGTCTACGTTCCATCCTCTGAGTTCGCTGGGAAGACAAGAGAACAAATGCCAATATTCTTGCTGACACCAACTGTAGGAGCATCGAGGCTACCATTACCCATGAACATCTACATTGGACTGGCCATATTACCCACATGGACGACAGTAGACTGCCAAAGCAGCTACTTTACAGTCACCTAACGAATAGTAAACGTAACGCTGGCGGGCAACTGAAAGGTATAAAGATAGTCTTAAGACAAACCTGAAAAAGTGCCAAATCAACCCCCTCACCTGGGAGACGATTACTCCACACTGTAATGCTTGGAGGAGCACCACATGAGAAGGTGTCAATACTTTCGAGTTAGCCTGACTGCATAACGAGGCAGACAAGTGCCAATGCCGGAAAGACGCTGCCACCGACCCTCCCGCACTAGGTGCAGCCCTCCACACGTGCAACATCTGTGAATGACTCTGCCGGTCCCGTATCGGCCTCTTTAGTCACCTCAAAACTCACCAACCTGGGTGACATCCCTAATAACTCATATAATTGTATTATAGCTGGATGATCGTCATACTCGAATCCGAGTGACAGCAAACGTAAGTAAGTAAGTAAGCAGCTACCAAACAGGAAGGTACTACCGCCTGGGAAGATATTGGAAGCATAATGTGTAGTCTAATGGTAGTCCCTACTGCCTTATGTACTGGTACACACAATTGCAGGGTCTCAATTGTTTCTCTTACTTATTGACAACACAACATATTTATATTGTTTTTTACTATTGATCTTTTATTCATTTTTGTATTTCTTTATGGTTCTTTATTATTATTATTATCATCAGTGTTGTTGTTATTATCTGTATTTTTATTGTTATTATTATTATTTTATTTTATCTACTATGAACTCATTATTATTATTATTACATTTTCGCCCCCCGGGCCCCGATGTGGGTCAGTGACCTGTGCCTGATGGGCTAATACACGAAAGAAAAGTGTGTGTGTGTGATTCCTAACAGAGCCAAATATATTGGATAACTCTTCAGAAACAAAGATAGTGTGGGAAACTGAGGGCGAGTCTTCCATGGAGTGAGGAGAGAAAGGATGGAAAACAGGAAGAAAGGTTTTGTATCTCCAGCAACTGAATGAGTCCAGTAACTATTTATTAAAGTGTGGGCGGAAAACATACAGACTACTGCACTGAACACAAGACTAAACAAACACAGTGGCTGGACAAACTCACCTTAACACAGTACTTGACTAGAGGAAACTTTTACAACACTACACATGGATTACCTCAGGCAAGAATATTACATAAACGGCTTGTCCATGGACTGTGCGGGTAAATTCTAAATACGGTAAACACAAAACAACGTTGACGTAAGATGAAACAGCATACTGTGTTGTGGCTCTCTAAGGTGAGTACTGAGTCAGAGGAAATATGTTTGGAGTTATGAAAGAAATGGTTACAAGGGCATACAACACAGCATGACTGCGTGATCATGTTAAGTAATTAGAGGCCTTTTTCTGGATGGGGCACACAGAGGATGTTGGTGGTACAGTATATGACGCTTGCCTCTCACGTACAGCGTTGACTTCCACTTGGGTAAAATATGAGGAGGGTATCATCCGGTGTTCCCCCCCCCCCCCTATACTAACACTGGACCCATGAGGATGACCCACATCCCCCCCCCCCCCCCCCAGGAGAATGACGAGACTAATCCCGGGCATTAGGAACCTTGAGTACAGAGACAGGTTAAAGCATCTTAACTTGCACTTCCTCGAGAGACGTAGAGTGAGGGGCGATATGATAGAGGTGTATAAATGGAAGTCAGGGCTAAACAAAGGTCATATAACAAAGGTACTCAAACTATCCAACCAGGAGCGAACTCGTAACAATGGTTTTAAATTAGACAAATTTAGATTTAGGCGCGAGGGAGGTAAACAATGGTTTGGAAATAGAGTAGTGGATGAGTGGAACAAGTTACCAAATATCATCATTAACTCCAACACGCTGGATAGCTTCAAACATACAGTAGGTTGGATGGATATATGAGCAATAGGGGTTGGGTGTAAATGGGACTGCCCAGTATGGGCCAATAGGCCCACTGCAGTTTCCTCCATTCTTATGTTCTTATGTTCTACTAACACTTGACCCATGGGGATGACCCGCATCCGGTGTTAACGGATAAAGATCAATAGTGAGAAACAATATATGTATGTTGTGTTGTGTTGTGTTGTAAGAGAAACAATTGAGACCCTACAATTGCGTGTGACTGAGGCAGAAAGTCATATCATCAACCTGGACTTGGTCACATATGGCAGCAGGGTCTACCATTAGACAACACATTAAGCTTCCAATATCTTCCTCCCTGTTTGGTAGCAGAGAGCAACAGGCTCTAAAAACAGTAACAAATGGGAAAACAATGTTTAGTGTAGAATACAAAAGAAGTCTTCTCATGAGTGAGTTTAGTGTTTCCTAGTACAGAAGAATGCAAAAGAAAGTTGTTGTGTATAGTATAGGAGAACTGTACTGTGTCAGCAATGAGAAAAGAGACGCATCCGATAGCCAAGATGAGAGACGTGGAAGTGACTGAGTGAGGAAAGAGCAGGACCTGTACAAAACTAGATAAGTCGAAGGTCACCTAGACGATAAGGTCGACGATGACGGCACAAGATACAAACACCGATTATTTTGTAAGAGGACGGATAGCGACACTCCTCAACAACTGCACTTGAGTGTAAAAGGATAGATGAGAAGATCTAACCTGCCATACAGTGTTCACTCTTGTCATAATGAACAGCAGGTGACAGTGTATGAATATTTGGGTAAACACTTTATATTGACGCCAGCCCCTCTTATCAACAGGGGTCACTTTATGAAAACACTTATATAATACCTACCACTGCAACAACCACAGGCACCACCCGTGTTGTGTTCTGGGAGTCCCTAAACGACACATGATTTACGTTTCAAAAAGTTTTCAATAGTTCACGTTGGTCACCCGGCTCATACCAGTCTCATGCCCTTTGTTGTGAGTGAGTGAGTGAAGGATAAGAAGCATGATATAACTATGTCCACAGTTTGTGTCTAGTCCTCAACACAATGATGCTTCAAATGCAGCCTCCTCCACACCCTACAGTGTGCCTTCATCTTTAAGGCAAGTCTTAGAGCCACATACTATGTTTTCCCATGCTTTGGAGTCTGCACACACACACACACACACACACACACACACACACACACACACACACACACACACACACACACACACACACACACACACACCAGCACTTAAAAGACCAAACAAAGATACATGTGTCTGGAACCGACTAAAAAATTCTGCTAGTTGGACTCAACTTATATATAAACATTACCGATCTTTACACTCACGACAGTTAAATTAATAAATTGAACACATAATAAAAACACAGGTAGAGCATAAGAAACATCCTTCACAACATAACCCAACCCTTATTGAGTGAAGCCAACACACACACTGGGGCCCGACAAATAAACACATACTAACTCTACATACTAAAACAAACAGTGCATGGATTGTTCCACCTTTTGCATGGGTTACAAAGTGAAGGAGACACAGTAATTGTATAAGAGCATAACTTTCTGTCTGTCTGTCATTCACACTAGATAATGAAACGTGTAAGTGAGTGAGCTATGTAGATGTGTTCACTTGGTGTTGTGTGACGAGTTACGTGGAAGTGATCACGTGCACTGTGTTATATGAGGAGGTATGGTGACTTAACCCTTGATTATGGTGACTTAACACCTCAACTATGATGACTTAACACCTCAACTATGATGACTTAACACCTCAACTATGATGACTTAAACCCTCAACTATGATGACTTAACACCTCAACTATGATGACTTAAACCCTCAACTATGATGACTTAACACCTCAACTATGATGACTTAACACCTCAACTATGATGACGTAACACCTCAACTATGATGACTTAACACCTCAACTATGATGACTTTACACCTCAACTATGATGACTTAACACCTCAACTATGATGACTTAAACCCTCAACTATGATGACTTAACACCTCAACTATGATGACTTAACACCTCAACTATGATGACGTAACACCTCAACTATGATGACTTAACACCTCAACTATGATGACTTAACACCTCAACTATGATGACTTAAACCCTCAACTATGATGACTTAAACCCTCAACTATGATGACTTAAACCCTCAACTATTATGACTTAACACCTCAACTATGATGACTTAACACCTCAACTATGATGACTTAACCCCTCAACTATGATGACTTAAACCCTCAACTATGATGACTTAAACCCTCAACTATGATGACTTAACCCCTCAACTATGATGACTTCACACCTCAACTATGATGACTTAACACCTCAACTATGATGACTTAAACCATCAACTATGATGATGAAACACCTCAACTATGATGACTTAACACCTCAACTATGATGACTTAACACCTCAACTATGATGACTTAGACCCTCAACTATGATGACTTAAACCCTCAACTATGATGACTTAAACCCTCAACTATTATGACTTAACACCTCAACTATGATGACTTAAACCATCAACTATGATGATGTAACACCTCAACTATGATGACTTAACACCTCAACTATGATGACTTAACACCTCAACTATGATGACTTAAACCCTCAACTATGATGACTTAAACCCTCAACTATGATGACTTAAACCCTCAACTATGATGACTTAACACCTCAACTATGATGACTTAACACCTCAACTATGATGACTTAAACCCTCAACTATGATGACTTAAACCCTCAACTATGATGACTTAACCCCTCAACTATGATGACTTAACACCTCAACTATGATGACTTAACACCTCAACTATGATGACTTAAACCCTCAACTATGATGACTTAACACCTCAACTATGATGACTTAACACCTCAACTATGATGACTTAAACCCTCAACTATGATGACTTAACCCCTCAACTATGATGACTTAACCCCTCAACTATGAAGACTTAACACCTCAACTATGATGACTTAAACCCTCAACTATGATGACTTAACACCTCAACTATGATGACTTAACACCTCAACTATGATGACTTAAACCCTCAACTATGATGACTTAACACCTCAACTATGATGACTTAACACCTCAACTATGATGACTTAACACCTCAACTATGATGACTTAACACCTCAACTATGATGACTTAAACTCTCAACTATGATGACTTAACCCCTCAACTATGATGACTTAACACCTCAACTATGATGACTTAAACTCTCAACTATGATGACTTAACACCTCAACTATGATGACTTAAACTCTCAACTATGATGACTTAACCCCTCAACTATGATGACTTAACACCTCAACTATGATGACTTAA